>JABUQX010005031.1:0-7500 GCA_015478945.1 Trachelipus rathkii
TGGCGACGATTTTATAAATTTTAATAGTAATAGCAAAGTAAATATTAAATTTTTTTACATTACTTTAAACAAATTGCGTTAACCTAATAATAATATAATATAATAATAATAATAATAATAAAATAATAATAATGATTAATAGTATAATAATAATGAATAATTATATAATATAATCTTAATAATGAATAGGAGAGATAGATGGAATAAGTAGATAAATGAATAATAATGGATATAATAATTGATAGATAAATAATGAATAAATAATATAATAAGAATATATGAGAATAATGAATAATGAATAATGGTATGACTGATAATACTAAATAATAATGATAATAAAAGATAATAAATATAATGATAGTAATAATAATGGAGGGTATTAGAGTAATATTAAGTTGAAAGAAGATAATAATAACCACAAGAGAAGCGAGTGGCAGGTCTGGTTACAGGTGATGTGTGGTGTTGTGTGTGGGCGTCTGTGTGTGTGTGTGTGGTTGTGGGTGTGAGCATGGATCGTGTGTGATGTGAGTGGTAGCGAGTGGGTGAGTTGTGGAATTGGAATGGTGTTTGTATAGTGTTGGTACGGTGAGGGTGTGTTAGTTGTGGTGTGTGTGTTGTTGTGTGCTGTGATGGCGGGTGTGGTAGCGCTGCGCGAGCTCTGTGACCATAATCAATCGTACAGATACATAGAGCCTGTTATAATTATTTATATAAGCTGGCAGGTATTGTGCATAAAGTGTGTGGAGTGACACTACTCACATGTAGGTATATGAGTGATGCATAGAGGGTCGTTCATGTAGAGTTTCGCGTGATAGGTTGGATAGGTAGCTATCGTGTTGGTTATACTGGTTTTGTTATAATGAGTTATATGGTTATGGTGAGTTCGGTGCATTTAGTTGTTGAGGTATTACTGGTTGGTTAGGTACTTGCTGACATGGTGTGTTTTGGCGGGGTAGGCTGTCAAGTATCTGCGGTGGTGGGTGCGATCGTTTGAGGTGGACGGTAATATAATATAATATATTATATATATATAATATATACGTTATATATATATATTATATATTAACAGTATATATATATATATATATATAATATATATATATATTATATATATTATATAGTTATATGTATATAGTATATATATATAATATATATTATAATATATAGTATATATATAATATATATATATATAATATATATATACGAGATAAAGCGGAATATATGAAAATTAAAAATCTTTTCGTATAAAATCAGTCATCCCCTTGGTCTACGTGGTTGAGACAACACGCGAAGCTAAAAAGGTAGTGTTCGAATCTTCACTCCAGACTGGCCGGTGATCGAATCAATATGGATCAATATCAATACGAGTTCAATGACGTGATGTGACGTAATACTAAGAGGTATTGAAGTAAATTCAAGTTGCTGATAATGATGGTGTCAATGCGTGGAATATGATTTTACAATCAGCACAATGACAACTACACAAGTAGTAAACTATAACGACAAATAAAACCAATAGTAAAATTTAACAACCTCTCTTTTGAGAGGCTACAAGTTGTAGTAGAAAAAAATATTAAAATTAAATTGTCCTTTATACTACTAAACAAAGTTCATTTTACTACCACACAAAAAGTAATTTTAACTAATACATGTAGTAGTTTTCACTTCTACTATCCAAAAGTAGTAAAGCATTACTTTCTAGAGGTTGGAGCTCACCTTAATAAAAAAGTAGAAATAGACTATTTTAGTGGTTATTTTAAACTAAACTTTTTTCTAAGTGTATATATATATAAATATAATATTTAAAATCTAAAATAAAATTAATATATATATATATATATATATATATAATATATCATTATATATATATATTATATATATATATATATATATATATATATATATATATAGTATATATAGGCCATATTGCACCAAAATCTGGCCAATCGGCAGATATTACTTCTGGTATTTTATCACACTTCAAAAAATATAATATCAGTCTCGATGATTTAGCTGTTATTGTTTGTGACGTCACAAATGTAAACGTTGGAGTGCATAAAGGTAATATTAGGTTATTAGAAGAATTTTTACAACTTAAACTTCAGTGGTTTATTTGCCTTCTTCATACAAATGAATTACTACTGAGGCATTTATTCACACATATCAATGGACCAACAAAGGGCCCTTCCAGCAATTCAGGCAAAATCAGTAATGAATTAAAGAAGTGTGAGAATTTGCCAGTCATTAAATTTAAGCCTATAAAAATGCAGCAATTGCCTTAGAAGGAAGATATCGATTTGAGTACTGATCAAAAGTTACTGTTACTTTATTGACAAAGAGTTAGTTCTGGTATAATAGATAATAATTTATCTCAAAGAATGCCAGGTCCAATATTACATTCTCGATGGCTAACTACAGCTATTAGAATCCTTAAATTGTATGTTTCTCAAATGAATCCATCTGAAGGGCTTATTATCCTAGCGACATTCGTCATCAGAGTATACGCTCCCTGTTGGTTCTTGATTAAAGCTGCTCCCTTTTGCATATACGGCCCAAGGCATGTGCTCAATATGATTACATTTTCAAGATATCTACCATTACAACAACAAAAGATTATAGACTCTGTAATTCAGAGAAACGCTTATTTCGATCACCCTAAAAAGAGTCCGATAAGCATGCTTGTAATGAAAGACATCTTGTTCGTGAGCTTGCAATACAAAGAATTATTTCAGTACGAAAGCATAATGAGAAAAAAACCATTTGAACTAAGGAAGTTTCAAATACCGGAAATCAACTTCCAAGCAAAAGATTATACGGATTTAATATTTTGGCAAAGTTGTCAGATAACAGAGCTTCCTTTGTTTCTATTCACGGATACAGAAACTTTAAAAGTCTGCCTTAAAGATGATAATATTTTATACATACAATATGATGAATTTACTTGTCATTCACAGAACGTCGAAAGAGCTGTTCGATTAGTAGTAACCGAAGCTTCTAATTCAGTTTTTGGTGAAGAAAATCGAGACGGATGTAATCGTGCCAGAATGAAATCCAGGGAAGCAATAAAAAAACATGACTCCAAAAGATAGTTCATGTACTAGATTTATAAAGAAAACAAGCTAGTGGGAAGGTGGGTGGAACTCGAAATACATCTACCTCTCTCGTGGTGAGTTCTTGGGTAGGCTTGATTTAAGCAGCCGAAAACTTGCATATATAGTATATATATATAGTAATATATATATATATATATATATATATATTTATATATATTATAATATATATATATATATATATATATATATATATATATATATATATATATGAAATAATTATATATATATATTATATATCTATATATATATATAATATATATATATAATATAATATATATATATATAATATATATATATATATATATATATATATATATAAATATATATATATATATATATATAGTATATATATATATAATGTATATATATATATATATGGAAATTTATAAGAGGTTGGCTCCGGTAATATTAGGTTAGGTTAGGTTTAGGTTCAGGTTAGGTTAGGTTAATGGTTAGGTTAGGTTAGGTTAGGTTAGGCTTAGTTAGGCTAGTTACCCTATATTGTAATCGTATTTACCTAAATTAATCAATTAAACGATAAAATTTTTTATTGATTTTCAGTTCCTAGGAGTTTCCTGGAGTTTCCTCTTATAAATAGCCTATATATATATATATATTATATAATAGTATATAATAATATAATAGTATAATATATATATACATGTTAGTATAGTATAAGATATATATTTATTATTATATATATCATATATATATATATATATATATATATATATATATATATAGAGAGAGAGAGAGAGAGAGAGAGGGGGAATTTTTAATATTCAAAAGGAGCCTAAGATGTTCTTGAACGAGCATATTTCCTTATTAAAATAAACGTATTTTCCAAGCGAACAATCCGATTGGCTTGGTTTTGATATTTTTCTTTTTCTCTTGAATTGAGCTTTAAAAGTTATTTAACGTAAAATTTTGACAAATGAACACTTTAAGACAAAATTGAAGAAATTAGCAAAATTACCCAATTTTTGAAATTTGGGGGGGATGAGGGAGTAAATCCCCCATCCAAAATTGCTCAATTTTGACAATTTTCTTAAGAAACTTAACCGAAACATTTTGCACCTCAGGCGATTTCGATTTCAAAAATTTTGATTTTTCATTCCATCCTAAATATATATACAGTTCGTGTACAAGACCTACCAAGCCCCACAAGAAAAAAGCGGCCACACTGGGTTGAATAATCAACTCCATGGATGAGCCTAGGCTCATATTTATTTTAACTGTCGTAAAAGAAAATTTCGATGGTGAAATAAATATTCAATCAAAAAATAAATCAAAACAAAAATGAAAAGATATCCTTATAGTTCTAGTGTTACATAGCAAAATTAAATGTTGCTAAGAATATTTAGTTCTTGGAGATTAGAGAAGATAGAGTTACTATTAAAATGTGAGGATTCAGACAAGATATAGGATAACCTTTTGAAAGGCGTTTTGGACTATATAGTAGGAGAATAACGACGGCTAATGGAGTCCTGTTGAGGGCAATCAATCAATGAAGATATGGTGAGTAGATTGCGGGCATGGCTACGGCTAAATTTGGAAATGGGAGGTGGATCGCATGACGTAGTGGCTGTGAGTGATGTTGGTATGGCCAATGCAGAATCGAACAAGTATCACCTCATGCAAACACTTTCGTCGGTGAAAGGAAGACCACTCACCAATGTTCGTCTTTACATTTCTAAGTTTCGCCTCTCGCTGATCCTTCGCCAAGCATTCCTGTCAATAAGACCGGAATCCTTGTCGGAGAGCAAGATAATATTCAGTTGATGGGAGGCGACCTTGTCGAATGACATTCGGAAGGTACGTAGAACAGCTCCGGAAAGAGGAGGCGGTCATTCTGACCTCTCTGTCCACGAATTTCATTGCCATAGAGGTGTGAGTGCCAGGTATACCCCTACGTGAGAGGGGATCCAGCACAGTGGAATTTGCTTCTTGCTAGAGTGGAGCAGCTGAATAAATTGTTGTCAGCGGACACCATTGTGTTTTTAGAATAGAGGGCTTTAAGCGCTTGGAGGGCACTGAGCGAATCTGAATAAATGACATAAGAGTGGTCTTGGTTAAGGAATAAAATTTGAGAGAGAGAGAGAGAGAGAGAGAGAGAGAGAGAGAGAGAGAGAGAGAGAAGAGAGAGAGAGAGAGAGAGGAGAGAGAGAGAAGAGAGAGAGAGGAGAGAGAGAGAGGGAGAGAGAGAGAGAAGAGAGAGAGAGAGAGAGAGACGAGAGAGAGAGAGAGAGAGAGAGAGAGAGTGCAATACATTATAGCCATTAATTCTAGCGTAAAAATTGAAGCATGAAAGGGAGTGTATGGGAGAGGTTGCAGTCAGGAAAGACAGCAGACGCACCCACACTGTCCCCTGTTTTAGGGACGTCAGTAAACACTAGAGTAAATCAATCATGAACTGCGGAATGAGACAAGAATGATACCTTTACCGCTATCGTGGCACAAACTGTAGAGTGACGGGCGCGGGTTCGAATCCTAGTTCGGATCCTAGGTAGAAATTACCTAGAAGTTCCCCTCCTTGAATAGGGCTATGCCCGTGAGGTGTGAACTTTTCAATTATAAAAAAAAGCAGGGTGGCAAGATTTGGAGAGAGAGGTCAGGACCAGGCAGATGAGGGGAGCAGGAAATAGCCAAGGTGTATACACTTCATCATAAGAGAACGACAGCACCTTTTGCAAAGAGATGCTGAGAAAGTTTAAGATGCTATAACCTATGTTCGCAAATGTGGAGGATCTATGCATCCTCGTTCAAAATGCTCTGCTAAAAATGTCATATGTCACGGTTGTAAGAAGATGGGACATTATGCCAAAGTTTGTAAGCTTACTGAAAGGCTGAGTAAAACTCAATCTGCGCCTGTCGCATCTGCTGCCTTCTTGGCATGTGTACCTCAGTCACTTGCTAAGTCAATAATAAGTATTTCAATAGAGGGATCTGATATTCAGGCGTTAATCGACACTGGAAGTTCAGAAAATTTTATTTCTTCTGAATTATCACTGCGCCTCAAATTACCATTGAAACCCTATTCAGGATATATATCTATGGCCTCGTCAAATCTCTCTTCTAGAATAACAAAATTATGTGAAGCAAATATATATATAAAATATATTAATTACCATAGAATACGCTTCTTAGTTCTTGAAAATTTTTTGTTCTGATATTGTTTTATGGGTTCCCTTCCTTAAGAAACATTCAAGCTTGAAAATAATATATTCAAATATATATATAAAAGATATTATTTACCATAGAATACGTTTCTTAGTTCTTGAAAATTTTTGTTCTGATATTATTTTAGGGGTTCCCTTCCTTAAGGAACATTCAAGCTTGAAAATAATATATGGTGGACCGAAGCCAGCTCTGAATATATGCTCTCTAGCTGCTTTAAAGATTACAACCCCGAGGGTGTTTTCACATTTATCTGCTTATTGTCATCCAATTATTACTAAATCTCGTACATTCAGAAATACAGACAATGAATTAATCAAATCGGAGGTTAATCGTCTTCTTGCTGAAGATGTCTTCGAACCAAGTTCTTCTCCTTGGAGAGCACAAGTTGTTGTTGTTCACCAGAAGAATAAGCGACGGTTAGTTGTAGATTACTCTCAGACTATAAGCAGATTTACCTATTTAGACGCATGCCCTCTTCCTAATATTGAAGAACTAATTAATTCTATAGCACATTTTTCCGTGTTCAGTTCAATAGATTTAAAAAGTGCTTATCATATGGTACCACTTTATGGGGATGATAAAATTTATACTGCTTTTGAAGCTGATGGAGGACTTTATCAATTCAAAAGACTAAGTTTTGGCTTGACTAACGGAGTCGCGTGTTTTCAAAGAATAATGGATGAGATGATTCGAACTAATAACCTACAAGGAACTTTTGCTTACCTTGATGATGTTACAATATGTGGTTCTACTCAGGAGGAACATGACAATAATTTGAGAAGATTCTTTTAAACTGCTAAAATTTTTAACCTTACTCTTAATCAGGAAAAACGTATGTCCTCAAAAACATTAATCCAATTACTTGGTTATGAGATAAAGAATAATGAGCTACGACCTGATCCGATCAGACTTCAAGCACTGAAAGAGATGCCATTGCCACTTTCTAAAAAAGACTTACTCCATATGGTCCGTTTATTTCCATATATTCTCGGTGGATTCCAAATTATTCTACAAGAATTAGACCTCTTATCGAAGCTGAACTCCCTCTTAATGATATATCAAAGGCGGCTATAGAAGGTATCAAAAATGCTATAATTAAAGGTGTTAAAATAAGGATTGATGGTAAAATACCTTTTACAGTGGAAACAGACGCATCAGACTCTGCAATTGGTGCAACTTTAAATCAGGATGGTCGTCCTGTGGCTTT
>JABUQX010005032.1:0-2500 GCA_015478945.1 Trachelipus rathkii
CGGCGCCATGGACAGTCGGGATGGTGTTAGCGGTTTCGCATTTATCATTGAAACGCTTTCGCGTTTTCGTGCGCCGCTTCATCCAGTCAATGATGATCCTTATGAAAATAATAATGTTTCGCAAAGAATAAATGATCTTAATGTAAATTAGCGTTCTTGTATAACATTTTAAATATTATTTTAATAGTAATAAATAGTAATTTGAATTACCTTTTTACATTAGTTGCTTTTATTTTTTTTTTTTTTAGAGGAGGCCCGGCCTCCTGTGCTTCCCCGTAAAACCGCGCCTGATATAAATATATATATATTAATATATATATATATATATATATATATATTTATATATATATATATATATATATATATATATATATATATATATATATATATATATATATATATATATATATATATATATATATATATATATTAAAACCTCTTGGTAGGTATAAAAATTATAGGCCAAGGAGCAGCAACTTTAATAACGCAATAAGGTAATATACCACCTTCTACCACGCCTACGGATAGAGACGAAAAATAAAAATTTTGACGTGGCAGAGAAAAAAAATATTCAACATCAAAGTATATTCATCATAAAAAAAATTTTAAAAATAAAAGCATACATACATTTTAAAATCCCCAAAAAGAGAACTAATGTTCACAAAGTGAGAAATATCTGTATTATATCCCAAAATCAAAGGAAAACAAAATTGCTAGTGACGTGCCATGCTCAGAAAAGAAAATAGAGAAATGAAATTAGAAAAGAAAGATACGATAAAGTTAGCTCTAAACTACCGTGCAGCTCAAAATGAAATAAATACGATAAAAGATGCTCAAAACTACCGTGCAGCTTAAAAAAAAAATACAATAAAAATGTGCTCAAATCTACCGTGCAAAAAAAAAAGAATACGATAAAATATGCTCAATTATTACTTTTAAATTTTATCGAAACTCTAAAACTTATATGACCTCTTGTTAAATGACCAAATATTTACATTAATTATATTACTCGAATGCTTAAAAACAATTATATTGCAAAAATAGGTATTGCTAAACATGTAAGATGCTAAAAAATTAAAAAAAAATTATATTTGCAAGAGGGTACTAGGTCATTTCTTGAAAGGAAGAATTTAGCTTTTAAAACAAATTAGTCTTTTCATTCTAATTGATATTGCCAAACGTAAGATGCTAAAAAAATTAAAAAAATTATATTGCAAGAGGGTACTAGGTCATTTCTTGAAAGGAAGGAATTTAGCTTTTAAAACAAATTAGTCTTTTCATTCTGAATTAAGTATTGCCAAACGTATGATGCTTAAAATTAAATTTATAATGTAGATTAAATTCTATAATTCAAATTAGTCTTTTAAAATAAAAAAAATGGGAACGTATTATAGGCCTCTCGGTTAATGACTAATTATTTAAATATTGTTTGGCTAGAAGGTTTAAAAAAAAAATATATATTGCAAGAAAACACTTACAGAAAAACCAATTACATATTTGGAATCAGCGTATAAAGCTTAAAAAAAAAAAAAATATATATATATATATATATATATATATATATATATATATATATATATATATATATATATATATATATATATATATATATATATATATATATATATATATATATATATATATATATAAATTATTATTATTATTATTATTATTATTATTATTATTATTATTATTATTATTATTATTATTATTATTATTATTATTATTATTATTATTATTATTATTATTATTATTATTTTAATTTATTATTATAACTTAGGCGTGCTATAAGCTTAATTTAGACCGGCTTATCTCTTCTAGGTCCCAAATGAAAGCAATGCATAAAATGGTATCTTACAAGTGTATGAGTTTTCTAATCAAAAATATTGTACCACTTTAAAAAAAACTTTCACTTCTTTGCCACAAAACATACAAAACTAGGAAATATATGTACCAAGATATTTTCTTTACACCGTCCACATAGAGAAAGCAAGTCTTACTGCATGAAAGAAAGCCAAGATGTTTTTGCCCTATGATTTGAAAAGTGAGCGAAACTCAGAGAATATGAGGAGGTATTATTTTCTTTATTGTAAAAAAAAAGTCTTTTGATTTACATCATTAGAATAAATGATAAAAAAAATTAATTAAAAAATTAATATGAAACCAATTTTAAGCTTATATACGTGTTAAAGATGATAAAAAAAAAATTAAAGAATTAAAGTGAACGAAAATCAAAGCGAAAACCTAGAAACTTTTGTTAAGACGCTTATCAAAATTTGAAGACGTTTCAAGTCGGCTTCTCCGTTTTTTTCCAGCCATTTAAAAAAAGTTGTTATTAATTTTTTTCAATATTCTTTATAGTTTTAGTTGACTTTTTGGAAATACGCTAGATGAATTTGTTTTTAAAAGACAAAAAAATGGTATATAAATAAAGCTAGTACAATGAAAATTGATTTAGTTATTTAAAAAAAATCAAATTACCGAATGTGGAAATCTTGGC
>JABUQX010005032.1:7500-15000 GCA_015478945.1 Trachelipus rathkii
ACAGTAATCTCTACGAAACAGCCGGAAGATTCAGTCATTTATTTGAGATTATTGTAATCAGCGCAGAAACCATTTTAAAATGATAATACTTATTGTACATTGTAAGTACTTTATTTGTTATTAATAGAATATGATTCTCATTTTAAAAGTACGTTGTATACACATCATAGTAGTATTATCAACCTTGTTAAAAGTATTGAAACACATTACCAATATACAAAATAGGGAAGAAGTAATAACCTGTGTTTTTAGTAATTTTGTTATCACCCTCTATTAAAAGGTCAATAACTTTGAATATTATATAATTATATATATATTATTATAATTATTATATATATATATATATTATATATATAATATATATATATATAATTATATATATATATATTAATATATATATATATAATATATATATATATATATAAAGAATGATGATATCTGTTTAAATAATATTTCAAAGTGTTGAAAATACGTCTTAAATAAATATTAACCGGTTGTATTACACAGAATTTAATGCTTTAATTTTAATTTATTGGTCCACTGAATCAACTAGTTAAGATAAAATTTCATTTCAGGTATCCTACATATAATGAGTGATGCTAATAAGAAGAGTTGAAGTCCCAATATACCAGATAAACGTATAATCTCTTAAGAAACTTAATAAAGTCAATGGAGCGTCATAATTATCGAAGTAGAGGTTATTGATGCTAACTTCTTTCAAGCCCCAAGAGATCTTGAATCATCATTCGAAATGGTTATTAATGAAGTTGTTGATGCTGTATTACAAGATTTAGAATATGATAGTGCAAATATGAGAGTAGGCATCAATTTTACGTTCGGTGATGATCAATCATCGACAGGAAGTATTATGTAAACATCAGTTTTAGAGACATATCCGACAATACTGCTGTGAAAGAGATGATGAGAAGACTGGAAGGCTCATTCCAATCGGGAGATAAAGCTACTTTCACCAAATTCAAAGTGGTAGCTACTGTGTTCATGATAGCTAAAGGAAAAGGTGATGATATTGACAAAGATGTATTTGACCCACAAAATGTTAGTTTCAAACATCCTTACATTAGTAAGGTTCATCTCGAGAACGAGATGTTGGCTGTGCTTTCAAAGCTGTTGTGTTGTTTAGGAAAATAGCTCGTGAGTGTCTAGAAACCAGAGGTATTCACTTATATTCAATTGAGAAAGCTGCAAAAGTATTAGCTAGAAAGTGTGGTATGGAATACACAGATTCTTTTATAGTCACCGATTTTGAAAAAATTGAGAATATCGAAAAATGTCATATAGTTGTATTTGGTCCCAATTGAAGGTGCTAAAATACTTTATAATCCATCCAACGAGAACAGAGATGACCCTTATACATTAGGCAGCGGAAAAAAAACCATTACTACGCTGTAACTGAAAATAAGTTAAAGTTATGTTTTGAGAACACAAAGAAAAGGATTGCATATAGGAACGGTATCTTTTGTACCTTATTGTCTGCACTTTCAACAAGTAAGTTACATATTGCACATTAACTAGAATTGTCGAACAGTACGGCTGTAGACAGTGTTTTAAACCGATAAATGTAGAGTTCGTTCAAAACATGACGGTAATATTCCATGAATTCACAAATGTAATCGTGAACTTTTAATAAGCCTACAAATGTTATAAAATCATCAGGATAATACAGCGTGCTAGAAAAATTAAGATTTCAAACTCTATCTTACACCTGAAAAGGCTAATCGCTATGGTAGTTTTAAACATGATTGTACAAAGGCCTATTGCCAGACGTGTAAAGAAAAATATGAACCTAAAGAAGACGAATACCATATATGCTATAAAGAACAACAAGGAAAATAAGAAAGATACTAACCGCCGATGTTTATACGTGTTACTATGATATCGAGACATACAAGGATAAAGGTCCTAACAATAAAGGAAGAAGAATAATAGAATTGACTTCCTTATTTTATGGTAGTCAAATGATTTGTGATATGTGTACAGACATGGAGGGTGAGAATGTATGTTCATATTGTGGCCCTCATACAACTACATTTAGATTAGAAGGGGGAAAAGCACCTGTAAATCAATTTGTAGATTTTCTAATGGATTTTTCAGCGAAGAATCCTGATTCAAAAGTAATTGTAGCTGCACATAATGGAGGGAAATTTGATCATCAGTACGTATATGCATCTCTTCTTACCCATCCTAGTTCAAGCTCGATCAGTAGTAATCCTATAAAAAGGGGTAATAAAATCATTTCAATGGGATCTAATGGAAATATAGTATTTAGAGACACATTGCTGTTCACCCCTTGTGCTCTGAAAAGTATGCCTAGTTGCATGGGCATTAGTGATAAAGGATACTCCAAGGGTTTCTTCCCATATACATTTTTGAATAATGAATCTTTGGAGTATAAAGGTCCTATTCCAGAAAAGAAATTCTTCGAAATAGAAAGAATGTCAGCAAATGAAAAACAAGATTTTGAAGAGTACTATAATAGTTTTAATGATAAAGAATACAATATTTTTGAAGAATGCCGAAAGTACTGTGTTCAAGATGTTAATATACTTAGAAAATGTTTTGAGAAGTTCAGGGCTAGTTTCACTGAAGAATTTGATATAGATTGTTTTGACAGCTGCACAACGATCGCATCTTTATGCTTTACAATCTATAAAAACGTATTCATGCCTGAGGGAAAAATTACTATTCTAGGTAGAGAGAATCCAAAACCTTTCACCTATGAAGCTATTCGCTGGATTATGTATCAGGAAAAATTGCACAATATAAATATAAGACATGCCCGAAACGGCGGTGAGAAAGGTTTCAAAATTAAAAACAATTGGGTGTATCCTGACGGATTCGGGTATGTGAATGGTATGAAAACTGCATTCTTGTATCATGGATGTGCATGGCATGGACATAAAGACTGTAATAAGGGTAAGGGAACGCTGCATGGCGTATCGGCTGTTGATCGCTACAATCTTACCATGAAACAAGAAGATAGGTATAAAGAAGCCGGTTTTAACATCATACGTATGTGGGAGTGTGATTGGAAGGTGCAGAAAACCCAAATCATTCAAAATCCTGATCGTATAGATGAAAACATAATCCTTAATGACTACATTCAACATCTTAGCAACGATGTTGTTAACAACAGGCTCATAATAGATAACTCATTGTTCGGGGGCCGCACAGAATCATTCGTTCATTACTATCCACCGACAGAAGGAAAGAAGATCATGTATCTAGACTATACATCACTTTACCCTTATGTTCAGAAACGAATGAAGTACCCTTGCGGTCCACCTTAAAAACTAATTGGTGATAAAGTACCGGACATTGAATCATTCAAGAGCGGTCTCAATGACAAATACTTTAGTGCTGCCTACATAGAGATCCTACCACCTCAGGATTTGTATATACCTGTCCTCGCTGAACGGACTAAACATAAACTAGTGTTTCCACTCTGTGTAAAATGTGTTGCAGATAACTGCGAAATGCTATCCTTCCGAGAATGAACGTGCTATCGAAGGTGTGTATACAACACTCTGAAACTTTCAATCTGCAATAGACATGGGTCACAAAAATACTCAAAATATCTTGAAGTTTGGTCGTTCTCAAGAGGAAGGAATTTTTTATTCGAGGGTTAATGTCAATCACTTGCTTAAAAGATAAAGACAGAAGGCCAGGACCCCCTAAATGATATTCATCTGAGACGATTCCTGACTTCGACGAAGAAAACTAAAGAGTTTGCTCGTCTATTCAAGAAAAGGCAGGTGTGAGTAGGTATTAGCCAAGATCAAGCAGAACCCCTGGTAATGCGCTTCTTGGCAAAATTGTCCCTCATTTTATTCCTTGGGAAATTCGCGCAAAATACAGCCATCGCGTGAACGATAGAGTACGTACTAGTGATAAAGAGTATGGGAATTGATCATTCAGTGGGAATGTTGAAGTCCCTAGCGTTATTACCCGATATTTAAATATGTTGTAACAGTTGTAAAAATTTATGCACTAGAGAAACGTTCATGCACTAAGCAACAAATGTACCCCATTGGCTTCGTTTACAATGCAATCATGCACGTAATACAAATTTACGAGTTACTTGATACAAGCTTAGAGAAAGCAGCATTGTATTGTGATACAGATTCTTGTATTTTTCGCTGGAGAAAACGATGAAGTTCCTGAAACAGGAAACTTTTTAGGTGAACTAACATATGAAATAGCAGATTACGCGTTTTATGGGCTTACGGTGATTACTTTGTATGCACAGGCCCTAAATCATATGCTGTTTAGAATAAGAGCTCCAGATGGAAATATAAAATTTATCAGTGAAAAGCAAGGCCTTACAATTAATAAAGAAACAAAAGATACTATCAATTTCGGGAAGATGCTAAAGCTAGTGACTATTCACATCTCCGAAAATAGTTCAAGTCATGACGCATCGCTGTACGAAGATATCAGACAAAAAGATGTTACAGTGAAAGCTATGAATGAAATACTACAGGGCAACGATGATGATGTATGTGATGATCTACCTCATAAGAAAACGCCATCGTTTAGATGTCACAGGAACCCCACTGCCGATGCTACACGGAAAGGCAATAGGGGTGGCTATGTTACAACATTCCTACTTAACTTTCCCACGCCCGAAGAAATATGGAGGCAGTTACGCATTGTATCGCGCTCAAAAAAGTTTCAAGAATCTGCTCGATAAAAGCGGTCCTTTTATAAGAAATTCTTGTCGTACAGTATCCTATGGTTATAAGGGGACTTAATACCTTATATATAATAATATTATATATATTATATATATATATATAATATAATATATATACATCTTTTTCTATGTAACAAATACTTTTTATAAAACGTAAATAATAAATGTGTTTTTTTCCCGTATTTTTACTTTTATTCAAATATATGTATATGGGATAATAATAATAATAACATAATAATAATAATAATTAATAAAATAATAATAATAATATATATAATAATAATAAAAATAATGAATAATAATAATAATTCGTTGTTCAAAGACAATGATTTGTGTTAAATTAATCCGAATTATTTAAAAAACTCTGAAATATTTTAGTTACATGAATGAATTGAATATAAAGATATTGTAAGTGATTAATTGTTATTTACAAGGATAAAATCTTTTTTTACGTAAAAACAAAATGTTTTTTAATAAATGTTTTTAATCCCAAGAGGCAATCAAAAGTTATGTTTATACTTAATACACTGCAAAAATATGGTGTAAAGCAGTAAAGCAGTAAAACAAGAGGTGGGGGTGAGCGGGAGTGGTACCCCTGGGGGCTGTTTGCTCTACTGCTTTACTGCTTTAGGGTCCTTATAAAAACATGTTTTCATGGAAAATTTGACAACTTTTTTCCTGAAAAACATGTTTTTTTTAAAAAATGTTTTTTCAAATACAAAAATGATTTCAATTCAAGAGACAAAGTTTTTCACAAAAACATTTGTACTTTAATACATGAAAAATATTAATCTTATCCTTCCAAACATGAAATATTTAACTTTTAACTTAATTTATCTCCCAACTTTCAACTTTAATTAACTTACTCTAAATTTGGTAAATGAAGCTTGTTTCTATAAATAAATGCTCAGGTTTGAATAAAAATATCCTTGTCTTACACGGTCGAAAACTATACATACCACACGAAAACATACATACACACACATGTTTATTCCTGGACTTGATATAGCATACATTAAACAAGTCGAGTGCAAGTTTTGACTCGAATATCTCAGTTGTGCAACATATGAATACATTGTTGTATCGACTACAGAGAGTACACTTAAGTTCTCTCGTGTTAAGTTTCATATATTCTTGTGCAACATAGGTGCTTGTTTGTTACATATATATATAATATATATATATATAGATTATATATATATATATATAGTATATCATTTTATATAATATATTTATATATGCATAAATTATATTTTTAATATACTATGAAACATCAGGGCTGTTTGTTAATATATTATGCCAACATAAGGCTGTTGATAGAGCGTAAGTCTTTGTATTATTTTCATTGAAAAGGGTAAACCCCATTTTAGGGTTCGCCCCCCAACTGGAGCCAGAATCCAGTATGGCTCCACATTCACAAACTCCGGCTCTGCGCGCTCATTGCTCCCGTCATATTGAGACTTCTTATTCTTCTTATTCTTTCTTCTCTCCTCCTCCTCTCTCCTCCTCTTCTCCTCCTCTCCTCCTTCTCCTCTCCTCCTTCTCCTCCTCCTCCTACTTCCTCCTCCTTCTTCATCTTCTTCCCCTCCCCCTTCTTCTTTTTCAGGCTGAGTTCCCCTGCAAGGGGTCCTCCAAACTCAATTTTGGGGGTTACAAAACCTCAAGAATCGGAATCTATGTCCCTTTGATCACATATATATAACACATCAATTTACTCAATATGCAGCTGGAGCCAGAATTCCAGTCTGGCTCCGCCATCAACAAACTCTGGCTCGGCTCATCGTGCTCGCCACTTAAATGTAAAACTCTCTACTCTTTTTTCATTATTCTCTTCTAATTTAACTGCACCAAATTTCAACCTTCTAAGTCTTTTCCTGGTTTGGGGCCTCAGACCCCTACCCTCCTTTGGACGCTGGCGGCGGGAAACCTTCGGGCCCAGGCATTCGCACCTTCAATCAACCAGGTACAAGTTTGACAGAGAATAACTTAAGCTAGAAACGTTAAAAAACAAAAATAAATCATGAGCACCGCGCCACCGTCAAAGGCCTACAGGTAAATGCAGAATCAAGCTCGGGCACTACGCTCAAACATAGGAGTAACACAGAAGTTCAACTCTCCTATATGCTCGAAAAATAAAAAAAAAGTTGAATACTTGCACTAGAAAAAGGGGGGTAGGGGTTACTAACTCATAGAAGAAGCATCCTAAACACCTTCTAAATATACAACACCATCGAAATCCTCATACCTTCAAAAACATAGGGGTAGACATAATCAATTACGGTGTATTCTTGAGTAGGATATACCAGCTAGAAGTGATAAGAAAAGCTGGTTCTAGCTTCTAGCCGAGGTTCCAAATCTTTTGGATTCCTTACGATTACATTGAATGTTAATTAACCGTAATTATTTTCTTTCGATTGTGTTTTTTCAGATGTATTAAGCCAACCAAACAACATAGAAAGAAGATTAAAAAGCATTTAGGCTGGTAAACGACCTCGGTAATCGATTGAAACCATCCAAGAAAATGATCTACCGATCACTCTAAAACTTTTTTCGGTAACCAAACCCCTTTTTTGGGGGGTAAAAGCCCTCTAAGAAAGGTAGAAAGCAGAAAACGTTCTAACGCGACCTCGACAACCCCTAATTTGAGGTATCTAGCACCAAAAAAGCAAATGTTGCTTTGCAACATTTGCAACTTCCGGTGCAACATCCGTTTGCGGTTTGCAACATTCTTGGCTCCTAGTCTCCCACCCCATAAACATAGCGTATAATATATATATATATATATA
>JABUQX010005033.1:2500-22500 GCA_015478945.1 Trachelipus rathkii
GTTGAAAGTGCAACTTCATATATATATATATAGGTGATTATGAGTATATATATAGTTATAGAAGAAAGATATATTATAAAGTATATATATATATATATATATATATATATATATATATATATATATGCTATATATATATATATGGTATATATATATATATATATATATATATATATATATATATATGCTTCAATAAATGATTTAATATTAATAAAAAACACTTTAGATCAAAATCTCCCACAAATTCACACAAAACGCCTTGAAAACCTTTCATAAAAAATAACATCCTAAATATAAAAATAATAAGCGATAAAATTATGTTAATGATTAAATAAGTTTAATGATACACAACAAAGAGACAAAAGAAACGACAATGAAGACAAAGAAAAGGAAAGGAAAAAAGACAAAATTAAAACCTCTCTTTTATATTGGAGCTCCACATCTCAACAAAACTCCTGTAGGTAAAGTAAAATTTTCCTAAAAATATGTTAGGTAAAATAGGGATTTTGTGATATAAGAATTTGTGACTTCAAACAAACTTGAGCCTGTGTTGTTTATATTTAGTGTTTTTAGGTTGTATGTGTGTGTTATATATATATATAAGTATATATATATATATATATGTTATGTTATAGAAGAGCAGCAGCAGATGTTAAGGCTAAGTTAAGTATGAGTATACAGTGCAGTAATATTATGCTGCTATATGCATATATATATAAAGTATATATATATATATATATATATGGTGTTATATATGATATATATATATTATGCTATATATATATATCCTCCAGTGGGCCAAACACACCGGAGATTTAGAAAAATTAGAAACCAGGGTCAAATTAAAGCCTGAGATGCTTCAATGCCGGTGCTTGAAATTGTGTGCAAATCAAAGGAAGTTGAAAAAATAAATAAAGGGAATGTCTTCCGGAGTTTTGCCATTCAAGATTGAGCATATCAGTTAATTTTTGGTCAAATAGTTGGACGGAAAAAGGAACAGACTGTCTGAAATACGACTCGCAGGAATTCTCCCCTAAAAAGGAGCTACATGATTAGAAAATTCAAAAGAGCAAAGTAAATTGTAATAGCAATAGTATAAGGAGAGAGAGAGAGAGAGAGAGAGAGAGAGAGAGAGAGAGAGAGAGAGAGAGAGAGAGAGAGAGAGAGAGAGAGAGAGAGAGAGAGAGAGAGAGTAGAGAGAGAGAGAGAGAGAGAGAGAGAGAGAGAGAGAGAAGAGAGAGAGAGAGGGAGAGAATACATCATGACGAGTCCATTAAAGTTGTCATACTGGCAATCAGATATAAGATTAGAAGATTTGAGACGTTTCTAGATCTCCCTATTGAGAATAGATTCAAAGACTATAGAAAGAACAGATTTAAAAGCGATAGGTCGATAGTTGGATTACTGACTGAGGCCTACCCCTTTCTTCAGCATATGCTGGATGAATGCACTCTTCCAGCAGGAGAGAAAGATTGAGGTTGATAGGTAGCGAGAAAACAGTTTACCAAAGCAGGGTGAGAAGCCCAGAGGAACAAGTTTTGAGGACCACTGGAAGGATAACCTCAGCAATGTCCGCTTTCATAGCTAGTTAAGCTCAGAAAGTGCAGAAATAAACATTTGAATCAGTTGAAAGGAGGAAGAGAGGAGAAATAGCTCTGGAACCGTCTAGAATGGAATTGAATGGAAAAGTTTGATCAAGCAATTCAGCTTTAGCAGAAGTTAAGATAGCAGTATTACCGTCAGAGGATAGAAGAGAGAGAGAGAGAGAGGAGAGAGAGAGAGAGAGAGAGAGAGAGAGAGAGAGAGAGAGAGAGAGAGAGAATAAAAACACGAGTTTCTTGAATTGGAAACGACTATAATTTCTGATAAACCAAGGATTATTATCATAGCTTTAGTTCAAAGGATAGAGAATGGGATATATAGTAGGTATATTTATATATATATATATGTATATATGTTATATATATATATATATTATGTTATTATATAAATAAAGTGCGTTATAAAATTTTAAAATAACACTAGACATATATATATATATATATATATAATATATATATATATATATATATATATATAGGGAGAGTGTAGCGTGGTCCCAAGCAATGAGATTAGCCTCCATTGGGCATATGGAGTGTTATTGAACATCCCATTTCACTTTGGTACCTATTGACCCCCCATTTCCCAGTCATCCACACATCCTTCCTAGACTGGAGCAGTGCTGCAGAACTGGAGCCAAGGAGCTGCAGATTTAGATGGAGCCGAAGCTGGAAAAAATTAGCGGTGCAAGACCCGGAACAGCAGGCACTCCTTTATTTTCACGTCATAAAGACTATTTCACATCGCTCTCCCTTTTGGCAATCACTTAAAATGACTCAAATAAGCATAACCTCGGAGAGGTCAAGAGGAGCGGCTTCCAAAAATAGAAACTGAGCCACCTCTTCTTCGTCACCACTTGGGAGTTGACGGCCTTCGGTGATGGCGTTGGCACAGCCATAGAATTGAGGAATTTGGTGATGACGTTGGCATCGCCATGGAATTGAGGCCTTCGGTGATGTCATTGGCACCGCCATGGAATTGCCAGCCAGTTCTGGGGCACAGTTTTCTTTTTTCATTAATTTCTGAAAAATTCGCCATTTTTATTCTAATTTCCAATTTGTTGAACATCACCCCTCCTCTTTTACTCTTATAGAGCTCATCTCTTATTCTTAAGCGTATATCAGGTATTTGAGCGTTCTCACAGCAAATCCTACTCTGCTCCTTCCTAATCTCTCTATCACAATTTTCAGGAAAGGCAGTTATAGATCTTATGTGAGCAATGACGCTTGTTCTCGTCTCTCTTATTTGGAGCCTTACGATTTTCTTATCAGTATCAGAGATTATCATATATATATATATATATATATATATATATGTAAGTTAAGTATTTTCTATATATCTATATATATATATATATATATATATATATATATATATATATATATATATATATATATATATATATATATATATATATATATTTCTATATATAGGGGTGTCTCAAAAAATGTACTAACACATTGACTGCTTTTTTGCTTTTTTCAGGTGTTACTACTGTAACAGAATGGCAGAGATCAACTTAGCTTTGAAAAGAGAAAGTTTGTCCTTAAATGTTATTGGACCACCGAAAACGCCACGGAAGTGCAAAAACGGTTCAGAAAGGGAGTTCGATAAACCGCCACTAACGCACCGGACCATTGCCCATCAGAGAGAAATTTGAAGTAGATGGACCGTTCACAACGTCATCAAGAAACGTTCTGACAAACGATCACGGACATCCACCAACCCTGCAAAGGAAGAGCAGGTACAGGGAACCCCTCCGATCCCCACAGAAATCTCTACGACAAACGGCTCGTGAGACACACATCTCAAAAGTAGCGTCCATCGCATCTTGAAGAGTCTACGCTGGAAATGCTACATACCAAGACTACTTCATGCTCTCAAAGAAGACGATCCGGACCGGAGACTTCAATTTTGTGAAAGGTACCTGGCTAAATGTGCAGAAGATGCAGAGTTTCCACACAAAATTGTCTAGAGCGATGAGACCACCTTTAAATTAAATGGCTCGATTAATCGCCATAATTGTACCTACTGGGATCCTGTAAATCCCCATGTTAAAACTGAACACCATTTAAACCAGCTAACTGTGTGGTGGATTTCAGCATTGGGGTGGCATCATAGACTGTTTTTTTAATGAGTTTGTCGATGGGACAGGTACTCCAACCTTTGCTGCTGCAGGAGTCGGTCGGTCCACACATTGACGGAGATGTTTGGTGATAACGACGTGATTTACTTTAGCAAGATGGAGCACCTTCCCACTACCATCGCGATGTAAGAGCTCACCTCGATGCAGCATTTCCAAACACATGGTTTAGACGGAGGGATAGTATTGAATACCCTGCGCGTTCCCCAGATCTCACACCAATGGACTTTTTTTTATGGGAAGGACAGAGTTTTTCTCTCAAAACCAAGAACGATAAATGCATTGAAATTGGAAATAGAAAGACATGTCGCGACATTTCAAATGAACTGTTTCGTGTCGTTTGCGACTCCATTGGTTCGCGGTATTAGCTGTGTCTGGACAATGGCGGTCATTTTGAACATTTGCGAACAAGATTCTTTAAATACATGCATGTTCTGTAATTCAAGCCTTTAAACTGGTCACTAAGTTCATAAATAAAGTTTGTATAGTCTTTCAAAGTGTTAGTACATTTTGAGACACCCTGTATATTTCCAAGAATCTCAAAAATTTCACTTCCATAGCTACAATTTCAATCCACAACTGAAGAGGACAAATCTCACTAAAACAAGGATAACTTGCAAATTTATATCAAACATTAAAAATTTTACCTTTGAAAGATTTCCTCTAATTTTAAGAATTTAAAACCATTTTGAACAAAGTTTTAGATTTAGACTATATATATATATATATATATATATATATATATATATATCTATATATATATATATATATATATGGTTATATATATAATAAGGCGATAATATATATATATATATATATATATATATGTTATTATGTTATATTATATATATATAAGAGTTATAGGTATATAAATATCTACCTGTAAATATATATATATATATATATAAAGTTATAGACAAAAAGAAGATATGAGAGATGCTATTATATATGCTAAGTTTTTATATATATATATATATATATATATATATATATATATATATATATATATATATCTACTATACCAATTTGTATATATGCTTATATATTTGAATGATGTGGAGGGTGGTACGTAAATATTAATTATATTGCATATTTTTGTTTCGATTGATTGGTGGATAGATCTTTAACACATATGTTGAGTGTGACTTCTTGTATTTCGGGATAAGTGTAATAGGCTGTGCTTTGGGAGGTTAATATCTACCCCCAGGGTTTAATTTGTATAATTTGGTATGCGAATGTATGAAGATAGGTTAGTTTCTTGAATTAGTATGTATGTAGGTAGGTATGCATGTGTTTTTATCTTTATTTTTTAAGCAATAAATATTTAGTTATAGAATATTAATAGTAGAGTTGCATGGATGGGGGGGGGGGTTTTGTGCATTTCTCCATATATGTGGCAGGACTATGTTGAGGTACAGTGGTTAGGGGTAAGCAGGTTAGTGTATCCATGTGAAACCTCTCGGAGATTCAGACCAGCAAGTGTGTTGCATATAACAGGTTTGTCCTCGAGTGCATGGTTTATTCCGGCGCTTTCATTAGAGGCAGATATATGCTCTTGGTCTAGGGTTTGATTCAAAATCAAGATCTATTAAATTTGATAAAGGTGAATGTGCCGATCCTACACGCCCCATAAATAAAGATGAGATAAGCAGAGGCTGAGGGCGCTGACCGGTACAAGCGTCAGGTGACAGGTGACAGTTTCGATGACTGCACCACCCTCTGGAGGAAGAGTAGCAGCGTGCATCTTTGGAAAACAGAGATAGTCATTAGGTCCTCTGATCCGACTTTCCTCTTCGGCGGAATGTTTACACGGTGATCCTCCTTGAATTCTTCACAGCTCTCGCGACTATAGCACGGACAGGCTGATGATGTACAGGACATACACATATATGTATAAAATTAATTTTGCACCAACATTCATAAAATCTTTTAAATTATGTTTGTTCTTCAAAATTAGGGAATTGAAATAGGTGAATTTTTCACCAGTCCTTAAATTCAGAAACAGACAAATTAGCTTTCGAAAAATGTCTTCGAAATTTCAATTTACCCTAAAAATGGGAAGGGTCAAATCCTTCTCACAGGACAGCAGAAGGTTTGTGCTAGATCTTATCTGCTCCAAATGCTTTGGGCTAATCCTTCTTCTTTAACGTCAGTTAAGATAAGTTCTTCCAAAGTCCTTTTCAACACCAGAATTAAAGCAGCATTTCTTAGCTGAAAATCTATTACACCTTATGACAATTTTTCGGTGAAAAAGTGAGGAAACTTTGCTAGTCTGTGCCTGGAATACTGAACGGAGTAAATCTACTTATCGAGTTTTGTGTAGCGATTTGAAAGTTAAATATACAACGTGCCTGGCAGCATCAGCAAAGTACCAGCACGAAAAATATACTTGCCAATTCAAATCTGAATTTATTAATTTCATGGTCAACTTTGCCAATATATTATATACTGTAGCTGTAGTTTTGTAGACTTGTCCACTTTGTTAATGATCCTAGATATACTTTTTATTTTTGAGAATTACATTTTCTATAATAGTTAAATCATAGGTGCAAATTTTGTTCTCAATGCAAAATTGTTGAAAACTTATTAGCGGTTCTTCTCTGTAAAACTGTAAAATGAAACTGTTCTGTAATGTATACTAAACTTATTTAGCACAACTTTATAAAAATATTGGTTTTTGCATTTTTATGCAACAGGCTTAAATTTTCATTTAGTCGGCTCTTTATCTCTTAAGCAAACCTAATTTTAACAAATTTAAACAAACATGAAACTCGAATTTTAAATTAATGATGGTTTGAAATAAAACTTTTGGTATGAAACTTTTAATAAATAAAATTAAAATTTAAAAATATTCAAAACATTCCGTGCATTTATTCGATCTTTGAAAACGGTTTCAAAATTAAGTTTACTTTCTTTGATGGCATTCCAACCAAATTGAAAATCAAACCCACTTCTTTTGTACTCCATTCAAATGCTTTTAAAGCTTCAATTACAAGAATTTGCATATCCATAATAGCTATATTTCTTCCTGGACAGTTTCTGCCACCTACTGCGAAAGGAGTGTAAGCTTTCATATTACTGATCCTGTAAATAAAAATTAGAATTATATTTATAAGTAAGTCTATAATGAGGAGAATTCTTTTTTATAATGAAAAATTTAGCAATGAATATGTACTCTTATTACTAGAATAAATGCTGAAACCAGGAAGACAAACGACTTACATATTCGTCCCTGGTTTAACAACTTTCATCTTCCTACCCAATTGCCATCTTTCTGGCATAAAAGAATCTGGATTTAGGAAATAATTTGGATTTCTGCCCATTGTATACATAGATGCCATTACAACAGACTGTAACAAGTAACAAATCTTATTACAATGTTGAAAGCTTAATTTAATCTTAATTATAAAAAGGCTAATATGTTGTGTTGTGTTCTCAATTGTTAGATTAGGCCTCCATAACCTTGCTAAACACTAACTTACACCTGCTGGTATGTGATAACCGCACAGATCTGCATCAATGGCCAAAATTCTTGTTATAAAGGCCGTTGTTGGATACATTCTTAGTGTTTCTCTAATAACTCCTGTAAGATAAGGTAGCTTATTATTAAGGGTATCCAGAGATAATTCTTCTGCCTGCACCGAGGATATTTCTTGTCTTACTCTCTCAGCAACATCTGGATATCTTCCCAGTGAATAGAGAACCCATACAGCTGCGCTAGAAGTCTGAAATAAAGAGACTAAATGTAAGGATCATGTCTTTTATCTGTGTCCATATCCATACCGCTATCGATTGCGTGGATCCGAACACATTTGAGAAAATCAAAATAAAACTGTATTGAGTCAATAAAACTATTGTATTAAAAAGCTTCACACATTTAAAAATGTTAGTTTAAATCTATGCTACCTAACGTAACTTAAAATTACCTTAATTAGCCTAACCAGACTTTTAATTTATTTCACTTTCCATAGTTTCAATAAACAAAAGTTATATAAATATATAGGAAATAGTTCAAACTCATTCTCACTATGTGCGCGCCGTTCTACATTTTGTTCGATAACGTAATTTATGAAGAAAAATTTTAGCTTAATGGGAGATGAGCCAAATATAATTACTATGAACAGGTTTTAATAATTTTAAGAGCTTCTCAAATTTTTATAATAGCTTAAAATGTACGTTCACCAAGTTTACACAAGGTTAGTAACTAAATTTCATAAGCGAAATAAAAAATTTCATTTTAAATTATCTGAACATTAGATAAAAACGATTTTAGAGTATTGAAAAACAAATTTGGGTGAATACGTTTAGAATTTTACAAATTAATACAAATTTCAGATAAAAGCTTTTAAAGGAGATTAACCTATAAGAAAAATAAAGAAAAATAAAGTTAAATGATTGAACAATTTTTTTACTTACTGATGAAGCCGATGCTAAAAATATTTCAACAAATATTCTTCTTATTGTTTGTATGTTTAATTCGCCTTTTTGGTATAATTTGTACATCAAACTTTGTTTAATGCTTTCACTTGGATTCTCTGATATACACTCTCTAAGAGCTCTTATAACATACCTCTCACCTTTAGATAATATATATATATATATATATATATATATATATATATATATATATATATATATATACATATATTATATATATATATATATATATATATATATATATATATATATATATATATATATATATATATATATATATATATATACATATAATACATATAATACATATAATACATATAATATATATATATATATATATATATATATATATATATATATATATATATATATATAAATAAATATATATATATATAATAATATATATAATATAAATACATATATATATATATATATATATATATATATATATATATATATATATATATATATAATATTTTTATATCTTCTTTATCTTCCTTTTTATTCCCAAGACGGAGTAAGGTGCATGACAAGCATCGGAAAAGAAAAGCAGTAGAAGAATGACAAAAGTCGAAAAGAAAGCCCAGCTTTACCGCCCCCTCTGTACCATTAATTAGTAAGAACTCGTCTGTCAGAAAATCCACCCTAGAGCTTCACGGAACCGCGACGGACCCTCACTATGGTAAATCGCCAGTGTAGGGTTCATCCCTTGGTCCAGGTGGGCCACAACCATACCCCCTCACAAAACCCCGCATTCACTCCTATTAAGCACCTTTATTCTCGCCTCTGCCAAACTCACATTTCTCTCCAAACATTCGTTTACTGACTCAATCCACTTTTTCTTCGGTCTCCCAGCCGGTCGGTTCCCAACACACTCGCCACTATACATCCGCTTAACCAACCGACTATCATTCATCTTTTCCACATGACCAAACCATCTCAACATACTTTCATTTATTCTCTCGTTTATCCCTTTCATCACACCCCAACTCTAATACGTTCATTCCTCATTTTATCAATTCTTCTCACCTAGCACTCCCCTAATATTGTCCATCTGAACACATTGAACTGTAGATCTATACTTCTTATTCCAGACCATAGTCTCACTACTATACAATAACACGGGTAACATACCCTCATGTAAGACCCTAGCGCACTCGAGACTTAGTCCCTATACATTCACCAATGATTTAATTGCACCAGCCACCTTCCTGCCACTCAACTTTCCTACTACACTCTGCATCGTCCGTTCCCTTTTCATCCAACATATATCCTAAATATTTAAACTTAGACACTTGTTCCAGCTGTTCACCATCTAACATAACTTCACACTGAGGACTATCCTCACTCACAACCTTAACCTTACTCTTTCTACGTTTACTTTCAAACCCCTCCTTTTACACACACTGCCAAATCTCTCTACCAATCCTCTCAAGCTCTTCAGATTCACCACACGAAACCAAATCATCCGCACATAATAGGTAGGACACCCTCCACTCATCTCCATTCTCTATCATTCTAACAAACATTTCCTGCCACCCCCACCTCTAATTTTCATAACCCCATCCATATACAAATTGAATAACCAAGGAGACATAACACAACCCTGCCTCACTCAGCTACTAATACTAAACCAATCACTTTTGACACCATTTATCCTTACACACGCCTCACTATAGTCATACATACTTTTGATTCCATTGAGAAGCCTACCACCAACACCATATATCACTAACACCTGCCATAGAGCTTCCCTATTAACCCTATCATACGCCTGTTGTTGCGAATCCATTAAACCTAAGTACAATTTATTCTTCTTCTCCCTCATTTTCTCAATCATTTGTTTCAATGTAAAGATTTGATCCACACACCCTCTACCACTCCTAAGCGCACCTTGTTCTTCACCAATCAATCCTTCAGTCACTCGACGCACATTTTCGACCAAATTACCAGCATATATCCTCCCTACAACACTCAAACTAATTCCCCTATAATTTTCTTATATATATATATATATATATATATATATATATATATATATATATATATATATATATATATATATATATATATATATATATAAAAAATAAATTTAAATAATTTTTACTTCAATATATATATATATAGATGTTAAATATTGCATAATAATCGCAATTATATAAGATGTTAAAGAAAGAACATATAATAGGAAGGTAAAGAATTAACTGCCTTCTTCGGGATTGAACCACCGCCATGTTGCGACTGAGGACAATATACCGGTGCGTTACGACTGAGCTATCCTCCAAGCCAAAAACTTGGATTCAAGAACAGTTATAAAGCAACCGAGCTCCCTTCAAGGCGACATCACCAGGTGTCCAGCCTGTCCTATCCCTCGTTCTTTATATTGTAGATGTTAAATATTGCATAATAATCGCAATTATATAAGATGTTAAAGAAAGAACATATAATAGGAAGGTAAAGAATAAACTGCCTTCTCCGGGATTGAACCACCGCCATGTTGCGACTGAGGACAATATACCCGGTGCGTTACGACTGAGCTATCCTCCAAGCCAAAAAACTTGGATTCAAGAACAGTTATAAAGCAACCGAGTTCCCTTCAAGGCATTATATGTTCTTTCTTTAACATGTTATATAATTGCGATTATTTTGCAATATTTAAAACGAGGGATAGGACAGGCTGGACACCTGGTGATGTCGCCTTGAAGGGAGCTCGGTTGCTTTATAACTGTTCTTGAATCCAAGTTTTTTGGCTTGGAGGATAGCTCAGTCGTAACGCACCGGGTATATTGTCCTCAGTCGCAACATGGCGGTGGTTCAATCCCGGAGAAGGCAGTTAATTCTTTACCTTCCTATTATATGTTCTTTCTTTAACATCTTATATAATTGCGATTATTATGCAATATTTAACATCTACAATATAAAGAACGAGGGATAGGACAGGCTGGACACCTGGTGATGTCGCCTTGAAGGGAGCTCGGTTGCTTTATAACTGTTCTTGAATCCAAGTTTTTGGCTTGGAGGATAGCTCAGTCGTAACGCACCGGGTATATTGTCCTCAGTCGCAACATGGCGGTGGTTCAATCCCGGAGAAGGCAGTTAATTCTTTACCTTCCTATTATATGTTCTTTCTTTAACATCTTATATAATTGCGATTATTATGCAATATTTAACATCTACAATATAAAGAACGAGGGATAGGACAGGCTGGACACCTGGTGATGTCGCCTTGAAGGGAGCTCGGTTGCTTTATAACTGTTCTTGAATCCAAGTTTTCTGGCTTGGAGGATAGCTCAGTCGTAACGCACCGGGTATATTGTCCTCAGTCGCAACATGGCGGTGGTTCAATCCCGGAGAAGGCAGTTAATTCTTTACCTTCCTATTATATGTTCTTTCTTTATTATATATATATATATATATATATATATATATATATATATATATATATATATATATATATATATATATATATATATATATATAATTCTGATGTTATATATATATATATATATATATATATATATATATATATATATATAGTGGGGTGCTAAAAACTTTAGGCCAGAAACTTTCACAAAATACAAATATTTTGACAAAGCCTTTACATGGCTCACGCCCGGTTAAACTATTTTAGTCTTAAATTTTTATTTATACCGGGCAGTCTTGAGAATAGTATCCCACCTGCATAAAACTAAATCACGCCAAAATTTTATATTACCAGTTAACAACTCTATATCAGCAGCATAACAATATCTTCGCCAACTTTTTAATCGAAGTGTTTTGAAAAGCGAAGTCGGCTTGAAGAGTAAGTCTGCACTCGTTGAAAAGATGCTACACGATTGTTTAATAAAAGCGTCTTCATCAATGTGTTTTTCATCGTATTTATTAAAATATCTTAGTTTCTCTAAAAATCCCAGTCTCATTCCCAGTGCCGTACTACCAATGCCTGTAAGAAAGTTTTTACATTATCAACCTTACTATTTATTACTATTATTACTATTAAACCTTAATGATATTTCTACATTACTTACATTCTATGTTCCAGCAATATAAATGGTATCTTAGATCATCAATCGGCGGATTAATTTTCCAAGTGTTTATAAATTCTTTAGTGATTGAAAATATATTATTTACATGTTCATCTAGATGAGTCTTTTGTAGTACTACAGAGTTGGTCGTTGTTCTAGCTTCCTTCCATTCCTTTCCATCCCTATATGTTAAATGCGTATAATATATGAGAATGACATTCCTATTTTCACAAATTATAAATCACATTAAAACAGTTTTCAATTTTACTGAAAAAAAAACTGAACATACATAAAAAACAATCCTCTTTTGTGGTTACGATACTCTGAATGAACTTTCCACATCTCGGGAACACCATGTAATGGTTCGCTTCCTTCATGCCTGTACATCTGAAAGTAATACTCGTGCAAATGTTATATACTTATCATTACTTTATAGCTAAAGGTGGAATAATTTTAATCGACTATCATTTTGATCTGAGGAAATTATTTTAACATAAACTAGATTAAATACTAATCTCATAAGAAAGCTGATCCATATAAAGCATTAAGGTAATTAGGAAAGAATTCAACAATTCCTGAAAATTAATGTCCACAAAACCTTCGAATTTTTGTTACCTTTAGTAAGAATGTAAACGAAATTTTTTAGTTGAATTTTTTTTTAGAAACACTTAAAAATACAGTTAATTTCTGGTAAGTCAGTCGAAATATCGATATTGGTAATTTACATTAAAGATTTATGTACATCAAAGATTACATTTAGATTTTTACAAAAATCGTAGCATAGACTAAAAAATTAGTAATGAAGAATAAAAAAAACAATGATGTTAAGTCTTTAGGAAAAAAAAGCCTCTCAAAGTTTAAAAAACCCGATAGACATTTCTTATAAAAAATCTGACAAGAATTTCTTCTTATCGTAATTTACAAAATAAGCCCAAGGGAAGACTAAAAGAAATGGTATACGTATATCCATGGTTGCCAGAACTCCATATAGGTTAGGTTTAGGTTTACAGCATCGTCGACCATCCAGGTTAGCTCTCATTTTAGGACCCTACTAGTTCAGGTTATGATAGGTTTTGTTAAGTATAAACAGTAAATCTGTGTATACCTCGACAAATCTTAACCTGAACTAGGATGGTGCTAAAACCACCTTTTTTATCAAGAGGTTAAAATCTAGAACGTGTCGCACAACGAAATTTAAAGTAATGAACCAATTATTTTGAGAAATTATATAATATATATATATATATATATATATATATATATATATATATATATATATATATATATATATATATATATATATATATATATATATATATATATATATATATATATATATATATATATATATATATATATATATATATATATATATAATATATATATATATATATATATATACAGTGATGGGCACGGTACATGAAAATTGGTTGGGCGATACCGGTACATCGGTACTTCGAAAAATAGCTTGGGCGATACCGGTACTCGGTACTTTGTGAAAGCGTTTGGGCGATACCGGTACTCGGTACTGTATCGCCGGTACATCGATACATCGATACATTTTCATATATGTGGAAAAACAATACTGATAAATGGAATTTCAATAAATAGTTATAATATTACTATAAGGCAAATAGATTTATGTTGTTTCTGTGCTATCTCTTTTAGATTAATTTATATTCTTTCTTTCTTTCTTTATCTTCCTTTTATTTTCCCAAGAATGGGAGTAAGGTGCGTGACGAGCATCGGAAAAGAAAAGCAGTAGAAGAACATGACATAAGTCGAAAAGAAAGCCCAGCCTTACCGCCCCCTCTGTACCATTAATTAGTGAGAACTCATCGCAGTCAGAAAATCCACCCTAGAGCTTCATGGGACCGCGATGGACCTTCACTATGGTAGATCGTCAATGTAAGGGTTCATCCCTTGGCCCAGGTGGGCCACAACCATACCCCCTCACAATCCCCCGCCATTCACTCCTGTTATATACCTTTCTTCTCGCCTCTACCAAACTCACATTTCTCTCCTTCAAACATTCGTTTACTGACTCAATCCACTTTTTCTTCGGTCTCCCAGCCGGTCGGTTCCCAACACACTCGCCACTATACATTCGCTTAACCAACCGACTATCATTCATCCTTTCCATATGACCAAACCATCTCAACATACTTTCATTTATTCTCTCATTTACCCCTTTATTCACACCACACAACTCTCTAATACGTTCATTCCACATTTTATCAGTTCTTCTCACACCTAGCACACCCCTAAGATTGTCCATCTGAACACATTGAACTTTAGATCTATACTTCTTATTCCAGACCATAGTCTCACTACTATACGATAACACAGGTAACAACATACCCTCATATAAGACCCTAGCACACTCAAGACTTAGTCCCTTTACATTCACCAACGATTTAATTGCACCAGCCACCTTCCTGCCATTCACAACTTTCCTACTACACTCTGCATCGTCCGTTCCCTTCTCATCCAACATATACCCTAAATATTTAAACTCAGACACTTGTTCCAGCTGCTCACCATCTAACATAACTTCACACTGAGGAGTGTCCTCACTCACAACCATAACCTTACTCTTATCCACGTTTACTTTCAAGCCCCTCCTTTTACACACCCTGCCAAATCTCTCTACCAATCCTCTCAAACTCTCTTCAGATTCGCCACACAGAACCAAATCATCCGCATATAATAGGTAGGGCACCCTCCACTCATCATTCTCCACCATTCTAACACCATTTCCTGCCATCCCCACCTCGAATTCTTTCATAACCCCATCCATATACAAATTGAATAACCAAGGAGACATAACACAACCCTGTCTCACTCCGCTATTAATCCTAAACCAATCACCATTGACACCATTTATTCTTACACACGCTTCACTATCGTCATACATACTTCTGATTCCATTCAGAAGCCTACCACCAACACCCTGTTGCAAATCCATAAAACCTAAATACAATTTATTCTTCTTCTCCCTCATTTTCTCAATCATTTGTTTCAATGTAAAGATTTGATCCACACATCCTCTACCACTCCTAAACGCACCTTGTTCTTCACCAATCAGTCCTTCAGTCACTCGACGCACTCTTTCGACCAAAATACCAGCATATACCTTCCCTACAACACTCAATAAACTTATTCCCATATAATTTCTACAGTTCCCCTTTTCTCCCTTACCCTTATATAAGGGTACTATTACCGCTCTCCTCCAATCCCTTGGAACTATACCCTCTGTAAACGCTTTATCACACAACTTCCAAATCCAATCAATCACCATCTCGCCTCCGTTCTTGATCATTTCACCAGTAATTTCATCTATACCTGCAGATTTACCATTCTTCAACTTTTTCACTCTACCCATTACTTCCTCCTTACTAATAACCTGATCCCCAAAATACCTATTCCTTCTTGCACCATCAATCCACACACATTCACTATCACCTCTTCATTACTGTTAATATTGTGCAGATTTTCGAAGTGTTCTTTCCACACTCCCCTCACATCCATTTCATCAGTTACAAAAGCACCATCCCTATTCATTATTCTAAGCAGATTCCCCTTATTCTCATTCTTAACCTTTCGCGCTTCCTTCCAGAAGAGCTTCCTATTCCCTTGTAAGTCCCCATTCATCCTCCTTCCAAACTGTTCATTTACCTCTTGTTTTCTCCTACGTATACATCTTTTAGTATTTCTTTTTTCCTCCTTATATAATTCCAAGCATCTTTCTTTTGAGTCTTCATCATTTGCTTTTAGTACATTCAACCACGCTTCTTTTTTACCTTTAACCGCTTTCATCACCTCTTCATTCCACCATTCACTGTTAACATTCTTACTTCCTACTTTAACACATCCACATACTTCCTTTGCACTACTAACAATTGCTTCCTTCATTTGCCCCCAGATTTGTTCAGTATCAACTTGTTCACATTCAACCGATTTACTAGCGAGCGCTCTTACATACTTATCCTTATTGTCTTGCTCACTTAACTTCTCACTCTTAATTTTACCTACTTCCTTTCGTATCACCTTCCTCTCCATCCAAGCCCCCACTAGCTTAATTTTACATAGAACAACATAATGATCCGATAATCCCATTCCTAAACCCCTCACTGATTTAACATCCAACACATACTTCATCATCTCCTTCTTCACCAACACAAAATCAATCATACTTTTCACTTCGATACCATCTCTACCTACACCAACTCTAGTATACTTATGGATACTCTTGTGTTTAAAGAAAGTATTACTTACACACATACCTCTCTTATATATATATATATATATATATATATATATATATATATATATATATATATATATATATATATATATATCTATATATATATATATATATATATATATATATATATATATATATATATATATATATATATATATATATATATATATATATATATATATATATATATATATAAATATATATATATATATATATATATATATATATATATATATATATATGCAACAAGGGAATATTTCCGTAATGATGGCAATTATTATTATTAAATTTGTTGGAATAAAAGGTGTCTTAATTAAATCGGAGAGTTATTTTTGCTAATCATTATAGGTTATCGCGTATGCACAGTATGCGAATTTCTCATGAACCTCCAAATTTTCAATAAAACCGTGTAGTTTCGATGCTGAAATTGCATTCTATGGCAGAAATTATGTAGTTTTCATTGAGACCGTCATCCAGATCCAAAACGTTGTTTCCTGGCAATCCTCGTGGGAAGATATTTGCAGCATATGTGTCAGCGGGGAATAGTTACTACCAATAGTTAGTTGTAATACGTTCAGAAAAGTCTGAATGGGGGTAGAAACCCATATAAATCCTCCATGAAGGGCATATCACATTTATGTGTAATATTTAATATTACATTTGCTACTATTGTCAGCCAACTAAATTATGAATTTCGAAGGTAATATGACACACTACTCTGTTGGGGATCGGTATTCCAGTATAATCGTACAACAGTCAGCGGAGCACTTACGAATGTATAATCGTGTGTCTTAGCACAGCTATTTAATTGTAACATCCGATAACACTATGCCTAATAATATGTATACAACCCAGGAACTGACGGATATGGTTGAGGCGTTTATTCTTGAAGACAAGAATGCCCACAGAGCTACGGAGGTGTATAGACGGAGATATCCAGATCGTTTGGAACCGCATTCCACTATAATGTACAGATTGTACACAGGTTTTCAAGAATAAGGTTCGACCAACTCACCATCTCGCCACCCAAGTCAACCTCCCACCCGTACCCTTGACATGGAGTTTGACTTTCTATTGTATACCACGGAACACCCAACAACCTACTTACGGCAGACAAGAATGGTACGGTGCATTCTACATATGTACAACATTTTTCATTACAGAGCACACATTGTGCACGGTCTGCATCCCGGCGATCCCGGACGTTGGTTGTAGTTCGTAGTCCAAATGTGTTCCATGTTTGACAATAAACTTGACGGGCAGCTCCGTATTTTGTGGACGGATGAGGCCAGGTTTACCAATATTGGCACGATTAATGGGTGGAATTATCGGTACTGGACCGAGGAAAACATCGCATATCACCTACAGCACGCGACACCAGGTAGTTTACTCCATAAATGTGTAGTGTGAACTGCTAGATAATATACTGATCGGGCCGGACATTTACCATAGAAACCTAGATAGCGAATGAAATCAAGAATTTCTGGACACTACTTTGTCAGACCTTCCTCGTGACGTACCATTACAGACACGTCAAAATTTGTACTACCAGCATGAAGGATGCCCAGCACATACAGCAAGGGCTGTGCAACATCATCTAAACGTAACACCCCCCGGTAGGTGGATAGGAACATGGGGTCCTATTCCGTGGCCTCCTAGAATCTAGATCACCGGACCTTACTCAACTGGAGTATTACCTGTGGGGCTACCTGAAGAATCGTGTCTACGGTGGGTACACAACACCGATAGCATCAGTTAATTACCTCTTAAGTCGAATCACTCACGCTTGTCCGATAGTCGACTCCGAAAATATCACATTGGCAACATGACAAGGGTGGACCAGACAGGCTGAACTTTGCGTATGGAATAAGAACAGACATTTCGAGCACCGCGTATAATGTATACATGCATATACGATGAAGAATGTACTACATAAATCAGAAGGTACTACAGGAAAGGATTTCATACTATACCGAAATAATACTTATGTATGGACTGTAAATAAACGGATGTGTTACAGAGTTATAAATCATTTCTGTTATAAATCATAACTGTTCATCGTAACTAACTATTAATAGTACCTAATATAAACGTACGCTGTATATGGGGGTTTCGGCCCTCATTCACGATGTTCTAAACCTATTACAACTAACATTTGTTGGTAACTATTACGGCAGCAGCACGTATTTTTCCGCGTGTATTGAGAGGTAACTACCATTTGAATCGAGATGACTGTCTCTATGAACCCTAAATAATTTTTGCCATAAAATGCAATTTAATTATCGGAACCACACGGTTTTATTGAAAATTCGAAGGTTCATGAGCAATTCGCATACAGAGACCCTCTTTATTCCTACAAGTTTCTAAATAATTGACATCATTACGGAAATATTCCGTTGTTGCACATTAGCTGAGACCACACACACACATATATATATATATATATATATATATATATATATATATATATATATATATATATATATATATATATATATATATATATATATATATATATATATATATATATATATATATATATATATATATATATATATATATATAATAATATTAAATATAAATCTATATATCTCGAAAACACACACATATATATATATATATATATATATATATATATATATATATATATATGAGACCTGTTGTGTTATAGGAAGAATGGGTCATTTTTGAATTTAAAAAAATAAGTAAAAAATTAAAAAATTGCTAGAGCATTAATAAATAGCATTTATAGCAACTTTAGATGCTAAATGAATGCATGGCACATGGAACGCGGTAAATGAATGCATAGTTTACAGGGAGCTTCCCTCCCCGTGCCCCACCGACCCGTGAGTGCTGGAAATATAAAATATATCTTTATTCTTTAGTAACAAAAGTATATATAAGCATATAATTTTTTTAACAAATTGAAGCATCTGGCAGTATTAGTCATGAAATATGAAATTTGCAGACAACTTTTTTCAGGCTCATTTTCTAAATTTATTTTTAAAACTTTCGTTCACTACGGATCATTTAGAACATTTCTTCTAAGTTTCATGAAAATCAGTGTAAATCAGCTGGTGTCTTATAATTGATAATTTCGTCCATAGTTATAAATATGATATTTGGAGGCCTACTTTTTCATATAATAATTTAAAAACAAAGTTTTATCACAGAATATTAATAAGTACATTATTTCATAACTATCTATTAAAAAAAAAAAAAAAAAAAAACATTCCTATAACAAAGCATGGCCATGATACACCAAAAATGTACCGAATAAAAGTACCGATGTTTTTCGGTACCGGTACACAAAAATTTGATTGGGCGATACCGTTACATCGGTACTTTTCAAAAGTGTTGGGCGATACCGGTATCGGTACAAAAAGTATCGCCCGATACATGTACCCGGTACATGTACCGCGAGTACTGCCCATCTCTATATATATATATATATATATATATATATATATATATATATATATATATATATATATATATATATATATATATATATATATATATATATATA
>JABUQX010005034.1:0-10000 GCA_015478945.1 Trachelipus rathkii
TTGGAAGATGAAATATTAAATCATGAAGAAGCTATAATGAAACAAAAAACGTTCATATAGTTAGTATAACATATAAAAAATTAATTTAAGTCACAATGTCAATTGTATATTATATTAATATACTTAAAAATACTTATATTCGTACACACTGCACGATAAAAAAAAAGTAGCACTTTGCGGATTCAGATCTCCTAGATTTTTAGATTACTTAGTCAAAATTGAAAAGCTTTGCATAAGAAAAGAAGACCCGTATCCCTCTAATGAGGGTACGAATTTTTGAAAAGGATTTTAACATTGCATAGGCCTGTCATGCGGTAACTTATAGATATGGTAAATTTTGGTATTACATACCTACAGTATTATTGAAATAAAGTTTATTCAAATATCTCAAAATATAGGATAACAAGATACTCATTAAATTCAAATTTAAATCCAAAATTAAATATTTATATATATATATATATATATATATATATATATATATATTATATATATATATTATATATAATATATATATAGTATATATATATATAGTCTATATATATATATATATATAGGTGTGGAGGTTATTATATATATATATAATTTATATATATATATTAAACATCTAGATATAGGACAGTAAGAAGCAACATGGCCTATCGAACTGTCCATCAACCATAGCCAAACATGCTCATGCAAATCCACAAAAGCACCCTAGGGCTTTTGCCAAATTACTGTAACTAAAAATCTACCAATTTGTAGTCAATATATATAATATAATATATAATATATATATATATATATCATATATATATTATATATAATATATATATATATAATATATATATATTAATATATATTATATATATATTATATATATATATATATTATATATATATATATATATATCTATATTATATATATATATATTTATATTATTATCATATGCTATCTATAATCTAAACAACTCAGGAAGGGCTTTCGCCTTCAGTTGGTCATGCGTCTTCTCCTTATGGCCGCGAACTCTAACCTAGAAACTGCTAGAACACATTTCTCGGCGTAATGGTTTTCGATGCCAGTTCTCGAGTTAAACACTCTCAGGTAAGGGTTTTGGCCCTTTCAGTAGAACTGGCATCTCTTCCATTAGGCCTCAAACTCGTTCTCTAAGAGTTCTCCAGATGATTGTGCTTCTTGGCGCATAAGAATCCAACGCTGGTCCAAGAGTAATCAAGCAAAAAAGCAAAGGACCGGGTTGCTAGCCCTGTGCGCCTATAACATGCAAAGAACTTTCAATTGGTTCTGACCGCGAGAACATTCCAATCTTCTTTTGAACACAAATCATTCCACTGACTTTTTCATAATTCATCTATATTCAAATATATATATATATTTCCAAACCATATTTATTTTTTCATATTATAAAAGAACGATTTGTATCAAGGGATACTCTCAAAATTATTTTTTTAAAACTCATCTATTATCTTCACAAGAACATAAATAAAAAATTTTGTTGCTCCTCTCTTGAAATAGTTTTAAAATTTAATTTTGTTTAATCATTTTTAATTTTGTTTTTAATTTCGAAATGTTTCAAATAATTTTAAAATATTTACACAGTAGAAAGTGTATTTACTGAGAATTTGATCTTATATATATGATATATATATATATATATATATATATTATATATATATATATATTTATATATATAATATATATATATATTATATATTATATTATATATATATATATATATATATATATATATATATATACAGTGGCGTCGTGTAAACTTGGCAATGGAGGGGCTGTAGGGTTTTTATACACACATATATAATATATATATGATATATCATATATATATATATATATATATATATATATATATATAATAATATAGTATATATTATATATATATATATATATATATATAATATATATATATATATATATAATATATATATAATATATATATATATATAATATATTAAAATAATTTTTTATATTTATGTGTAAGTGTATGCATAAATTACAACTTTTTTTTTTATATCGATTGCATGCATTCGAACACATTCTGCAATTAAAAAGACTTGATAACTCTTAGATGGAAATATTATAAAATCAATTATCTTTTCTAAAATATCAATATCTGATAGGATTCTCCTCAAAAGTATTATTAACTAATTTTTTTATATTTATGTGTAAATGTGTGCATAAATTATAGGACTTTTTTTTTTAATATCGATTGCATGCATTCGAACACATTCGGTAAACAAAAGCCTAAAAATAAATTTGTATTGTAGAGGTGTCAAAATTTAGAAACAAATACGAAAAACGTCATTGCCTTGCTTATCTAGGATTTGGTCTCTTCTCTCTTCCTCCCTCTCTCCTCTCTTCTCTCTCTCTTTCTTCTTATTCTATATATATCTAGATCTATCTTTACATATTTTTGATTTATATTATACATATATTATGTATATATATATTATATATATAAATAAAAAAAATATATAATAAACAATAAATAATTTTTAAATTAAAATAAATTGCAAAATTTATTAATTTTAATAAAATTTTAAGTATATATATATATATATATTGTATATATTATATAATATATATATATATCCCACGGGTAATTATTTTTGCATTTATTTTCACTATGTATTTCTCGCAGCAAAAAATAAACACAAGCTCTTCCCCCGTAAAATGCGAATAAACTGACTTTAGACTTGTCTCCTGACTCTCTATATACAAGTAAAAGAAGGACATTATATGGACAAATCTAGCAAGTCTGTAAAATTTGAACTAATTTATATGAGAAAAACTACAAGTTGCTATGAAATATATAATAAGCAGACTGCAACATGATAACAAGGTATTATAGAATTTTGAATCTTTATTTTTGTAAATGTTGCCTAATATTTCTTATTTATTTTAAGAAATTTATAAAATTGGCTTATTTAGGGCCGCAAAGTGCCCAAATTTTATTTAATTGAATATATTGAAATAAATATCGTACGCCAATTTTGCAGTTGGAAAAGGATCTTTGTATTTCTTAATTGATTCGTATTTTTATGTAACTACAATTGGTTAAAAAAAAATTCAGATACTTTACTTGAACAAAAATTTCATATTTCTATCACATCCTATGCTGCATTTTATAATTGAGGGCCTGCGCCAATAGCCATAAAGAGAGCCCCCCTGTATATATATATTATATATATATATATATATATTATATATATATATATATTATATTATATATATATTATGATAAGTCTATAATATCTATATATATATATATATATATATATATATATATATATATAATATATATATATATAATTTATTTCTATCTATATATATATTATATATATATATTATATTATATTTATATATATATATATATATATATATATATATTTATATATATATATATAATACCACAAACAATCACATGCATTAATAACTAAGTTATTGTCACACATGCAATCTAACATTAAAAACTACTGTCATAAACCTGCCAATTTGCTCGTCTAAATTATTATAAGATAGCCAACCGCATCAAGCCTTTTTCTTAAATGTTGTAATCGAGTCAACTCACAGACCTCCTGGGGAACCATTCCAAAAATTAACAACTCTAATACTGAATGCATGCTTTCTTATATCAAGGTGGCAATGCTTTCTTCTTATTTTCTTATTATGCCCCTGTGTACCTGTCCATGATCTTACTATGAAAATTTGTTGGTTCTCCGTTATTATCAAGATTGTTAAATATTTTGTAAGACTTGTATCATGTCCCTCTGAAAATCGCCTTTCTACAGAAACATTCCCTAACTCCTCAAGCCTCTCCTCAAGCTCTTACCCTCCAACCCAGAAATCATCCTTGTTTTCTCTACGTTGCACTTTCTCTAGCATATCTAAGTCTTTCTTTAAATAGGGCCAAACTTGTGCACAATACTCTATTACTGGCCTAACATAGCTATTTAATACAGTTTACTTATTATTCTTGCTCTGTAAACACATTTGGCGTTTATCATGCCCAGCATGCTTATTAGCTTTTATCCTAGCTTCAAACACTGATTAGCTGACTTCCAAATTACTGCTTATAATCCACACTAAATCTTTTTCTTGTCACATACTCAAGCTCAATCCCCATCATCATCGTAGTTAAAACTTTTAATTGAGTACCTAGGTGAAGAACTTACACTTTTTACTATTAAATCAGTGGGCTTGCACTTATCTGCCCACCCAAGAAGTTTCTCAAGATCATTTTGAATCTTCATGCATCCTTCACTATCCTAACTGAGGTGGACACTTTAGTATCATCTGCAAACTTAGGAAACTTACATTTAAATTTCAAATCCATTTTAATATATATAATGAGGAACAATAGTGGCTCAGCACTGAACCTGTGGGACCCATCTTCCACTATTTCCATGATATTTATTGCCATTTAGTGTACACACTTTTTTTCCTATTCGCACCACTCTTTATCCAACATGTACGCACTCACTATACAATTGCAAATAACTTTTTCATCAGCCTTATTGGGGAACCTTGTCCAAGGTTTTACTAAGGTCTAATTATATAACAAACTGGATATACTCGTCAATGCAGGTCAATAATGTATTACATAAATTCTAAAAGGTTTGTCTGACATGACCTACCTTTCTGAAACCGTGCTGGAGTCTACAATACCTTGTTAGCTTCTAAATATTTCTCTATACATGACCTTCAGTAACTTTTCCAGACTTTACAACCAGAGATGTAAGCTAACTGGCCTAATTTCCCAAATCTTCTTACTACCTTTCTTATAAATAGGCACAACATATGATGTTTTCTCTAGTCATCTGGTACGCTCAGCAAATGTTACGATCGCTTAACATATACACAGTGCCCTTTGCAATGCTGATACTAACCCTCTTTCAGATTCTACATTATCCCATCAGTCCTGCAGTCTTTAACTGGATTCAATATGGTCTAATAATTGTTTAATATCTTGTACGTCAAATTCAAATTCTGTAAGTCTTTTTGTTACATGCATACAAGGAACTATTAGTCTCCAAACTATTATCTATCTTTCCTCTGTAAACACTGAGCAAAATAAGCATTGAATGTTGACCAACTCCTTATCTGAACTCCCTAAATTTTCATCAATTTAATTGGAGCAATTGTCCTATTCTTACTTCTTTTAAATTTATAAAGCTAAAAAACTTCTTCAGATTCTTATTACTAAAAAAAATATTTCTGGCTAACTAATTTCTGCTCTCTCTTTGACTTTCTAATTGATCTGGTAAGTTCGTTTCTATTTTCTCTATATTTTCTAAATCAATCTTCCCTAATTACTCACCCTTGAATATTTTACAAACATCTAACGCTTTCATAATTTTTCTGCTCTATCTCTTATTCACCAAACAGGTTTTCCTTCGCCACCTAATGGTTTATTTTTAAAACATACTGACTGAATATTCATTAAATTTGCTTAAAATGTTCCAACATGATAAAACAGTTTTGGTCTTAAACTCTTTATCCCAGTAGTTATACAAAGCATGTCTCGTAATTTGGTAAAATCACCATGTTCGGATTAAGATTCCTTTCCTTGTTATTTGCAATTTGGGCCGCAGATATACATTCTATTAATCTAATTATATTATGGTCACTAAGTCCTAAATTCTCCTGAACTCTAACCTCACCCACCATACTTTCATCGTTATTTAATATTAAGTCTAATAGTGCATCGTGGTTTGTGGGTTCTATGGACATCTGGCTCACAAGTTATCTAGTATGCATTTATAAATACTGAAGCTACTCTGGTCGGTATTAGCAAGATCCATTGAATGCAGAAAATTAAATCACCCATTTATGAACTATACGCGTTTTCTTTACTGTGGCATGCTGTCTCAATTTCCTTTTACAATTTCTGAGTCTAATTCTTGATCTGGCCAGGAGGTCTATAACAATGCCCTATTCTATATAACATAAGGATATCTTCATACCGACAATATCATGATTAGTTTTAAAGTCATTCATTAATACAGATTGAATATTGTTATATAAAGCGCCAAAGCCGCCACCCTTCTTTTCTTTACGCTGGTATAAATAAAGTGAAATATCCGTCTATTTCATATTCCTTAAAGGAGTCTACATATAATTCTTCATTAACCCATGCTCAGTTTTATGCAAATATGTCAAGATTCTCATTTATGGTATAACTAATGCAGCTCATCTTTTTTTATTTTCTAAGGCTTATGAGCATTTGTGTAAAAGATTTGATTTGAAATGCTGCTATTTTTATTGCTATCATCCTTATTTGAGCCTGTAACAACAATAGTCTTAGTTATATCACCACTATTACCGTTACTATTGCTATTATTCGTATCCAGATTTAGCCATCACCTAACTTACTAGTTTTTTTGCTACAAGTTCTCCATCTACATTACACAGCATACACACCACAACGTTATATTATAATATATATATATATATATATATATATATCTGATATATATATATATATATATATATATATATATAATATATATATAATATATATATATATATATATATATATATATATATATTTATTATATATATTATATATTAAATATATATGTTATATAATATATATTAAATATATATATTTTATATATCTTATATATATATTATATATTATATATATATATATATATATTATATATATAATATAATATATATATATATATATATATATATATATATATTTATTGAATGGAAACATAGTCCAATTTTTAAATTGGCTCGTAAGCCAGGGAGTAGTTAAAGAAATAAATGACTCGTTTGAATATTTATCTATCCATATATCTGTAGTAAATGATATCTGATCAGCCTTAGATAACTTATCGAATACTGCTGATCTCAATTTACGGTATGAAGTTGGTAATTCATCTCTCTACAAAAAAAATATTTTCTACTAGAAATAAGATATACTTATACTTATATGTATCTATTTTATGAAATGATACGATATATTTAGTATCCTTAATATAAAAGTTAACTAAAATATTAAAAAACTTTTGGCAAGCCATTTCCGACACATGTTTTGTAAAGAAATTTGTTTGTAAACAAAGTATCCTTCCGCAGCCCGCCCGTTTACTATTCCCGAAATCGAGGATTTAACAACGGGCGCCTGATTGTGACGTTTACGTGATGTAGAAGTGCGCAAACGGGCGCTGGAAACGATGCATATGCGCCTGTGTGCCCGCCCGGGCTGCAGTCAGGCTTCTGGAAACGCAGCTAGGGAAATAGCAATCTTACGGAATTTGTCAAAATTCTTACGTTTGGTGAGAATATTCTAAAATTTTTCTTAAAATGACAAAACGAACGTTTTTTTTAGAACGTTCTTATTTTTCGTAAGAATTCGTAAGAATATTGCCAAAACGAAAACGGGGTCATTTGATATTTTAGACCACAGTATAAATATCTCAGTATTTATGAGTCATTAAGAAAGGCTTAAAAATTGCATCATATCAATCCGCGGGCTGGTCACGTGCCTTCCCCAAAGTCAGTAAAAGAATTTCTTCAGTAAAAATTTAGTATTGTGTATTCCAGTATTCAGTCCAGTATTCTGTTATTACATACTCAGTAAACACGTATATCAGTAGTCAGTATACCATCTTGTATTCAGTAACTGTTCAGTAAATTTGTGACTGATTATCAGTATCTTAATAAAAATTGTACGCAATATTAAGTACAATTGTAGTAATAAAGACAAACAATAAGTGTCTTTTATTCTTAATTAATGTGTATAAGTTAAGATCACGGCGTATTACAATAACATTTACTGCCTTTACGATCATGGCATTAGTAAACTGTTTTTAAATTACAAAGTACTAACGTCGGTGCTACGGCCTACGAAAGTGAAAAATGTCCTTGTTTATGAAAAGGAAACCTTTTCAAACCCTTTTGGAGTTTCCTGCCTTTCATTATAATGATAATTGCCTTATTAAATATTAAAAATTACTAAATGTTTATTAAACCTTTTCAAACCTTTTGGAGTTTCCTTACTTTCATTATAATGATAATTGCATTCCTTATTAAATATTAAAAATTACTAAATGTTTATTAAAGCGAGGTACCTCCGAGGCGAAAAGTCTCCAAACTTCTGTTTCTACATCTGGAAGAAGAACATTTAAGGTAAATAAACACATATATTTTTAAGTATATTTAGTGAAAGAAAACTAAAAAATAGACCGGTGGTGACAAGAGCCGCTACTATCAAAAATGACAACGAATTTTTGATATTTTTGAAAAGGATTTCGATCTATAAGATCGCCTTTTTTGAAAAGGTTTAAATACAACTAAACCGTCTTATTTTGAAAAGGTTATCTTGGAAGAACCACGTGATCTTTCTTGGAAGAATTACGTGATCTTTCTTGGAAAAATTCCGAGCTTTTTCATGGAAGAATCACGTGATCTTTCTTGGAGAAAACACGTGATCTTTCTTGGAAGAATCACGTGATTTTTCTTAGAAGAATTACATGACATCTTTTTCTAACCAAACTTCTAAGAGGTTGGGTGTTCTGAGGTGACTTCGGAACTTATTCTCACCTTTCCAGTTGCTTGTTCTTTATAGGGATGTGGTTCGCCCCAGTATGGAGTATGAATCACATATCTATGATGGTTCCATTCACACAGCTACCCCTAAAAAAGAATGGGGTATCTTCTTCTACTTCAATATATTAAGGTGACACCATTATCAACGATTCGAATCATGATGTTAGTAAAACATCCCTCCATCTTATTACTGCTTAATTTGTCTCAATTGTGGTTGTGACAATGTTTGAACTTCTTGACTGTAATGGTTGCTAATAAAGTTCAGTACGGCTCCAGTTCAATGCTATGTAACCACAGTATGGCTCATATATTCCGTGTATTTTGATACGTTCTGAGTTCCAGCAATGATTCCGAACCAGTTCACTTAAAAACTGCTTTGGGATGTCATTAATTGGAAAGTGGAGTAGCTGAGAAGTAGATTGCCCAAGTGAAGTAACTAAGAAGTAGATTGGCCTTTACATTGTCTAACGATGACTCTGTTAACAATGATTCAAATCTTGGTGCGAGTGAAATCTTTTCTATTATATATATTATATATATATATTATAACTATATATATATATATAATATATATATATATATATATATATATATATATATATATATATATATATATAATATATATAAACAAAAGTTAACTCTTATCTTAAAGACCTTCTACGAAAATAGCTGGTTTGTGACAAGGATAAAAGAAAATCATAATTTGTTTAATATTATGGTAGACTAGTGGTAAGATAAGTTTACCCTTCGGTGAATGAATGTGCAAGTGATTTTAAAATATATATTAAAGAATGTAAGTTCTGTAGACAGGCCTCACTGTGACCAGTAGACCAATCAGAACCAAGTAGACATAGTTACTGTAAGAAGGTAGACCTTTTCTGTGATCATCGTGACTGCAAATTTTTATTAAATTTCGGTAGACCAAATATATAATATATAATAATATAATAATATAATATAAATATATATATATATATATATATAATATTAATATATATATAATATATATATATATAATATATATATATATATATATATATATTATAATATTTATAACCGATAGACCATTTATATTAGCATGCAGTAGACTGCACCTGAAGGTAGATCTTCCAGTTGCTATCACTAGGTAGACCTAATGTTTAAAAGGAGTAGACTCACTCTTTATTCACGGTAGACCATGAATGATATAATTGGTAGACCAACTATATATATATATAGTATATATATATATATATATAATATATATATATAATATATATATATATAATATATGACTATATATATATATATATATATATATATACATATATATATATATATATAGTCAGTAGATCAGCTATATTAGCATGCAGTAGACTGCACCTGAAGGTAGACTTAATGTTTAAGAGCGAGTAGACTCTTTCTATCTTCATGGTTGACCATA
>JABUQX010005034.1:15000-28611 GCA_015478945.1 Trachelipus rathkii
AATATATATATAATATAATGTGTTAATATATATATATTTATATTGATATAGATATATATATATATATATATATATATATATATATATATATATATATATAATATATATATATATATAAATTATGACGAGAGAGAGAAGAGATGAGAGAGAGAGAGAGAGAGAGAGAGAGAGAGAGAGAGAGAGAGAGAGAGAGAGAGAGAGAGAGAGAGAGAGAGAGAGAGAGAGAGAGAGAGAGAGAGAGAAAATTTAATAAACTAAATTTGTTTTTAAGACAAATTAAAATTTTGAATATTTTGGATTTTGATTTGAGAAAAGTTTGTGAAAAGACAAATTCATGTAATTATAATTTTGATAATTAATTCAGTGTTAATTTATTAATGTTAAATTAGTAATTCATGTTTGACCTTTTCTCTCAGCTGGAAAGTTGATCTTCTAAAACATTCTGTTTTAAGAAACTTTGAAAAATGAAGTTTTTACAATCCACTACTTTGATAATGAAGATTTGCAACCTGAAATTTTGCAATTTAAAATTTTGTAATTGTAAAATTTGTTTGAACTATAGTGTTTCAGGATGCCTCGATTTCTTATAATTGAATATATAAATAAAAATAAACACAACAGGAAAGAAATACTTTTTATTTATTTTTAATTATATCTCTCAGATTAGTTTTGTGTGGCGATTCTGAAGTGAGTTTAAGAGGATTGGTAGAGAGGCGTGGTTGGGAATGTAAAAGGAGGGATCTAAATGTAAATTTAGATAAGAGCAAGGTGATTGATGGTGGTAGGTGACGTGAGTCTGAAGTATGAATTCATGTCGGATGATAAACAAATGGAACAAGTATCTGAGTTGAAATATTTTGGCTGGATGAAAAGAGAACAGATGATGCTGAGTGTAGTAGGAAGTTGTGAGTGGTAGTAAGGTGGAAGGCTAAGTTTTAAGTGCACTAGGGTTTTCCACGAGTGTATATTATTTCCGATGTTAATGTATAATGGAGATAATATGTTGTGGAATTAGTATGCAGTCTGTTCAGAAGGACAATCTTAGCCTAGAGCGTGTTAGGCGAGGAAAATTGATAAAATGAGGAATGGGCCTCCGGTTGTATAGAGGTGACTGCGTTGGGAATCGATCGGCTGGAAGACCTAAGAAAAAGTGCATCGAGTCAGTAATAAAGTGTCTGAAGGAAAGGAATGCGTGTGTAGTTCAAACGAGGAGAATGTTGCATAGTAGGAGTGAATTGTATGGCTTTGTGAAGGGACATGGTTGTGGGCTTGGCTAGGACCAGGGACTCTGAGGGGATACCACAGTAGGGGTTTGTCTCGGAGGATGAAGCTCCAGGGCGGATTATGGCTGCAACGGTTTCGCACTCAAGGGTATGAGTGAATATATGGGGGAGGGGGTCATGCTCTGCTAAACTATTCTGTATTCAGTGCATGTTTGCACACCTCATCCAGAGTCTGTGGGGAGTCGAAGGAAGGTTGAATGATCTTTTCTCAGAACTTTCAACTTAGGAACACTGACCAGGGTTTGATCCCAATTCTACTTTAATGACTTCCAACCACTCAACATGCGAAAGTCGATATTTATTTCAGTATATAATTATTACAAATGGAGTGAAAAATCAATAAAACTTTTTTTTTGTAATGCTTTACATGGGGAAAAAATATTATATTAAGTTCTATTTTTATTACAGTTCCATACACATATAAGATATACAGAACTTTATAAAATTTAAAGCTACCAGAAAATTTGGTTCGGTGACAAATTTCAAAACCTAAAAATTAGGGAAAAAAATATTTGAAATAAAAGAATTTAAATTTTTAAAGCAAATATGAACTTTTGATAATATTTAATCCTATAACATAAAATGTTTCAAACATTTGACGCATAAAAATTGTGTCCTTTTGGAAAACCAAAAGGCCAAAAGTAAAACAAATGTTTTAAGAACTTATTAAGAGTCAGAGGAGAGGAGACAAGAATTTTTAAAAAAATGTCAACAATGATGATTTCTCTCGGTTTGTCCTGTGCTAATTTCATATTCAAGTTTCTTTTTCCGCTTGCCTTTCGATTTATTGACATGTTCCTCCACCAAACCAATGAATTCTGAAATATTTTTGGAAGATGGACTGTAACGTTGACATGAAGAACAAAATGAGTTGATATCTATTTGCGATTCACAATCGGAATAAAAGCAACTTCCTTCAACTTTGGTTTCATTAAACCAATTCAAAAAACTTTCTTTCCATTTGTTCAATAATAAATCATTAGCAGACAGCCAGTTCAATAATCTTTCAATTTCGTTCTCACTTCCCATGAATAACATAAAAACCATTTCGTAAATACGAGTATTAAATATGGTCTTTTTCAGCAATTCCTCTTTCAAGCTGTCGTCAATGCCCGACCAAGTAAAGAACTTGTCAAGATTATTAAATTTCTTATCTAAAATCAACTTTAAATATAACCAACTTATTTTTAAAGGAAACTTTTTCTTAAACTCACAGATTTCCTTTTTGGATGAAAAACGATCATTTAAAAGTTTTTCAACTTCATACCACTCGTTTTTTATTACATAATATTCAATAACGTCAGCAGTTTTAAAACTGAAATTTTTCCTGTAGTTTTTTTCCTCCTCATCCTCTGAAAAAGGAAACTCACTAAACAACTTTTTTATATCGCCTAACATAAGTTCCCTTTTAGTAACATCTTCAAACAAAATAAAATAAAATTCCTCAACTTCCTCTTTTGAAAATTGGGTCCAACTGAGCAATTTCTCAACAAACCCCGATTTCGCTTCTAATATTAAAGAAGCACAATCTGAAGATACGTTTCTTTGCCCAACAATTGCTGAAGATAAAGGGCTAAAATATTTAACAAATACCAAACGCCTTTTAAAATCTTTTATCTCAGTCTCAGTCAGTTCTGAACATCGAATGAATTCATCTGCTCTTGAAAATATAATTTCCAAATCGTACTTACGATAAATAATGACTCGCGAAGCACACTCACTAGAAAGCCCTCGCGAAACCCACTCACTGTAATATTTAATTACTTTATCGTGAAATACAAACTGTCTTTTGAAATCTTTACAGTCTTTCTGGGAGAGGTCAAACCAATTCAAACATAAATCAATCTTTTGAAAATCAATTTCAAACAGCATGATGGTAAATTGGTTAACCAAATGGCCCACGCTTACAACCAAGCTTTCCTTAAACACTTTAATTTCATCTGAAGAAAAAATCCATTTCAAAAACATATCAATACATTTTAATTCATCGGAGCGGTGATCAAAAATATTCTTACCTGACCTTAAAAATGAATGCAATAACCTTTGCTGATATTCTTTAACTTCCTCACCATTCAAACCCCAACTAAGAATCTGTTGAAGCTGTAACAATTTACCGCGGATAATAAAATTCCAAAAAAGTTCCAAGTCATTATGAACGACATTAAATAGGTCCCTTTTAAAACTTTTAACCCTTTCATCTGGTACGCAACATTCAATAAATAAATCAATTAGATTCAAATCAGAAGTTTCAATTGCAAATGTACCAATAAATAGCCCTTTCAATTCTACGATGCATAACTTTTCTTCCATGGTTGCATTTGCAAAAATCAGTTGTATAATTTTTTCATCTTTCATAGTAAATGAAAAGGAATTAAAAAGGTCATTTATTACGAAACATTCATAATTGTTCACACGATCCTTAACAAACTCTGCTTGAAAGCATTTAAACTCTTCATATTCTTCAGCATCTGTAGAAATACAACCACTTTCAACTCGAAAGAAAAACGTTTTCATAGACGAAGGACTACGTATCCAAAACTCTTTAAAAATGTAATGAAAATCATAAAATTTACGAGACAATTCATGGTTCATCAAAGTCACGATTTTGCACAGCAGAAAATAAAATCCACTTTTCGATAATAATTCCCAAAATCTATTCGCTGTGACCAGAAACAAGTGTTGATAAGGCCAACTTAATAAATGATATAATACCAAATACAACATTCCATGTTCCTGGAAGAACACATTTAATTGGTTCTCATCTAAATGACGAATTAAATATATTACAGTTTCCATTTGTGGTGGAAATATTAAAAAATCCAGAAAAGTAGAGAATATTCTCGAATATAACAAGATCTTAAACTTGTTTCTGGTAAAAATCACAGGCTTCCTTTCTTTGTAGCTCATTTAGCTCTTCAAAACAGTTTTTAAATGACACATCACTGCAAATCATATACATCTGATTAATCACAAAGATCAATTCAAATTTATAAAATAAAAAAAAAAGTCACTTTTTATCAGTGTATTTGAAATGTCTTTCAACAAAAATGAACACCATAAAAAAACCATCATATTCTCTCCACCTTTACCTAAACCATCTGAATTTGTATTTCCATTGACCTCTTTAGGTCTCTTGTCTTCTGGTAGTTGCTCCCACAAAACAGGAATGACATCAAAAAAACAGTAAAAAGAAGCTAAACAAAACCTAATGGAAGAACTTATTTCAGTGTCCTTTAAAATCTCTCTCGCAGCCTTTTCTTTATTAACCATTCCATCGGAGGTAAAAAGAGAACTTCTGAGGAAGTAATAACAATAATCAAAGGGTAAATTAAATTCCTCCTCATGAATTTTTGCCCATTTATAGGATCTCAACAAGCTCCATATAACCATAGGTATAGATATTTTTTCTCTCAAAACCAAATTGAACTTCTGTAATGTATCCGATACTTTCCTCTCCATAAATTCAAACCAGTCTTCATTAATTGAACCAGAAAAACAACCAATAAAAGTTTTCTTAATCTCGAATTCATTTGCATGTAAAATAGCGACTTGAAATCCAACATGTATCATAAATATTTAAACTCAGATACTTGTTCCAGCTGTTAACCATCTAACATAACTTCACACCGAGGACTGTCCTCACTCACAACCATAATCTTACCCTAATCTACGTTTACTTTCAAACCCCTGAATTCCGCAAAGGTCTTCCAAACGGGAAACCATTTCTGTAATATATATATATATATATATATATATATATATATATATAATATTATTATAAAAATAGAAATATATTATATATATAATATATATATATATATATATATATATATATATATATATATATATATATATATATATATATATATATATATATATATATATAACGACCTAATTTAACCTTAATTACTAAATAAATTACTTTGACCTGAAATGCTTTTAGTATTTATAAAGTAAAATGGAATTAATTTTGTGGTTCGAAGACCTCAGAAAAGGTTACAAAGCGATTCCGATTCACATCTGATAGACGTGCTTCTACCTCCCTGACTAACTATAGTTCTCAGTTCATATATATATAATTTATATTATATATATATATATATATATATATATATATATATATATAAATATATATATATATATATATATAATAAATTATATATATATATATATATATATATATATATATATTTTTTTTTTTTTTTTTTTTTGAAGTCAGTGTACAGGACCCACCACGGCTCACAAAGCGGCCACACTGGGTTGAAAAAATCAACTACCATGGCGGGTCCTGGAGCATTACATATTTCAAACGTCAAAAGGAAAAATTTGAATAGAGAAATGAATATTGAGTCATTAAAAAATAAACAAAAACTAAACAAAAGTACATCCTGCTATAAAGTCCTAGTATTACGTAACAAAATCAAATATTATGAAGATTCACATTCACAATTCTTGTAGAAACAGAAATAGAGTTACTACTGTGGAAAGATTCGGAATAAGATTATGGGTAATCTTTTGAAAGGTGTTATGGATCATAAAGCAGGAAAATACCGGCGTCGGAATTTTGTCCAACTTCGAACATTCAATGAATTCTATGGCGAACAGATTGCGGGGTATGACTTCGACACATATAGTGACTGTGAGTGATATTAGTGTGGCCAATACGAAGGCGTGCAAGTGTCACCTCGTGTAAGCGCTTTCGTTTGTGGGAGGAAGACCACTCTCCCCGACGATCCGGCTTTATATTTCTAAGTTTCGCTCCTCTCTGATCATTCGTTCAGCGCTCTTGATAATAAGATCGAAAACTTTGTCGGAGAGCAGATAGTAATCGGTTGATGGGAGGTAGCCTTGTCGAATGGCTTCCGGGAGGTACCTGGAACAAAAACCTAAAGAAGATGGGCCATTTTGGCCTCTCTGTCAGCGATTTCATTCCAGTTCACCCCTACACTGAGAAAGGGATCCAATATAAAATAATTAGTTTCTTACGGGAATGGAGCAGCCGAAAGAAATTGCTGCACAGCAATACCATTGTGTTTTTAGAATAAGGGGTTTTAAGCGGCTGGAGCGAGCTGAGCGAATCTGAATAAATGACATAAGAGTGATCTTGGGTAAGGATTAGAATTCGAGAAAGAGCAATCATTATAGCCATTATATTCTGCTGGGAAAATTGAAGCATGAGGGGGAGGGTATGGGAAAGGTTTCGCAATCAGGAAAGACAGCAGATGCGCCCACGCTGTTCCCGGTTTTTAGAGCCATGCAGTAAATACTGGAGTAAACTCATCATGAACTGTGGAATGAAGACAAGAATGATGCCTTTACAAGGCAGCAGAAATGGCTAGATTTGGAAGGAGAGGTCAGAGCCAAGCAAATGGTGGGGGCGGGATAACCAAGGTGTGTATCCTTCATCGTCTGAGAAAGGCAGCACTTTTTGTAAAGGGATGTTAAGGAAATTAGGATGTTTGAACGTGTTCGCAAAAATGGCCAGTAATTAGATTCTGCAGGCACCTCCCTGCAGATCGTGTCAGGGGCAGACGGGATTGGGGTTTGAAAAACCAAGATAGCTTGTACAAATGATGTATTCTATTCGAAGAGAGAGTGGCATCAACATGGCTTCAACTTCAAGGCTTACCCGTGGAGACGATCGGAAGGCTCCAGTGAGATACGGATCACCTCGTTTTGTATGGGATCCAACAGATGCAGTAGAGTAGGGGAGGCCTGACCATATAACTATAAAACCAGCCATAGTCAAGCTTCGATCGAACTAAGGCGATATATAGACGTAAAAGGGACTTGCCGATCGGCGCCCAAAGATTTTTGAGGTGAGGATGACGTAATAAAGTCGCGCGCGATGACAAGTTGTTTTAGGTGTTTAATATGCGGGGCATTATGTTAAGTGGTCAATCTAAATGAGTCCTAGAAATCTGACCCTGTGAAGTAACAAAATAGGCGAACATATTAAGGTTAGGTTCGCTGGAAGAAGGTGGCAAGTTCTTCGATTCCCTTTTTTCTTAAAAAGCACTGCTGAGGTTTTGGTGGGGAAAAATGGAAGCCATGGGAGCTACCCTTGTGAAATAATTTTTTCAATAGGCTTAGTTAAAGTTGCCGTTCGAGAAAGGGCAGCCTGGCACCGGCTTTGTATAACGCAAGGTCATCGACATAAGAGAGAAAAAATTGAGAGTCGCTGGAATAGAGGTAACAATATGCATTAAATCCGAGAGCAAATAGTAGTAACACTTAAAACACTACCCGCGGAAACGCCTCATCCAAGAGTAGTGGCCGTGACAGAAATAGAAGAGCACCGAACCTGGATAGACTGTGTGGACAAAAGTCATTTTATAAAAGGAGAGAGTTGTCGCGGAAACCAAGCGGATGGAGTTTAAGGAGAATCCCCAGTTCTCCAGGTTGTGTCGTAAGCTTTTTCAAGGTCAAAAAGACACCAAGAACCATCCCAACCAAGATTGAGAAGGCTTCCCGATGTCATGGTCTAGTTTTTACCAAGAGGTCCGCAGTCGAGCGATTTTTGCGAACCAAATTGTAAGTTTGAGAAAAGCTTGGACGGTTCTCCAGAACAGGGAGTAAGCGGCCAGAAACCATTTTCTCCATTAATTTACAGGAGTGACAGGTCAGCGAAATTGGTCTTTGGTTGTCCGCCAACTTCGGATCTTTTCCAGGTTTGGGAATAGGAATTACAAAAGCTGTAGTCCAAAATAGATGGAAAAGAAGATTCGATCCAAGATTCTGTATATAAATCCAGCAAAAATGCTGAAGCCGAAGGATGGATATGACGGAGCATGACGTACGAAATCATGTCTGGACCAAGAGCACCGTCTTTGCTATTTGCCAATGCAGTTTGATACTCTGCAAGTGTAAAAAGACGGTTGTAGGTATGATCTTCCCCTTTCGCTGTTGAAAAGTCTGGTAGTGCTGTGTCAGTTCTCAGTTTTTGAAAGGCTTCATTCAATGTAGCGGAATTAACTCGAATGACTAGCAAAGCTATAACCTAACGCATCCGCTACAACCGCAGGAGCGGAGATCGTATCAGTTATATCAGGCCCATAACGGAGGACTGTGGGTGAGGAGTTATTGGAGCGACGAGATTATTTCTGTGTAACTTTCCACACTAAAGGAAGGGGAGTTGTGGAGTTAACAGCCGATATGTAAGTTCGAAAATATTGTTTACGCGTTTGACGATTAATTCGCCGAGATCTCGCTGCGGCTGCTTTAAAAATAATCATGTTTGGGGTGGTACGGGTCTTTTTGTATTGGCCTGTACGAGTTTCTCTTCTCTCGATTTGCTTGTGCGCACTCTTTGGGTACACACGCAAGGGGTTGCCGACCCGCCTGCCTGAAAGGAGGACTGCGGGATGCAGCTCCGCTGCCGGAGATGACTACTTTCTGGAAGAAGCAAAGGCATCATCAACAGTCGGAAATGGGTTATTGAAAGGAGAAAGAGGGATAGCTAGGCCTGATAAAAAAGGAGGCCCACTCAGGTCGATCATAACGCCAGCTGGAGTTGGGTTTTTGCATTGGGCTTGGAACAAGCTCATTTTAAATATATATATATATATATAAATATATATATATATATATATATATTATATATAATATATATATATATATATATAATATATATATAATATATATATTATAATATATATATATATATATATATATATTATATAAATTATATATTATATATATATATATATATATATATATTCTATATATAATATATATATATATAATATATATATATATATATATTAATATTTATATATCTTTATTTATGTATATATATATAATAAAAATAATATATATATTTTTATATATATATATAAGAGAGAGAGAGAGAGAGAGAGAGAGAGAGAGAGAGAGAGAGAGAGAGAGAGAGAGAGAGAGAGAGAGAGAGAGAGAGAGAGAGAGAGAGAGAGGAGAGAGAGAGAGAGAGAGAGAGAGAGAAGAGAGAGAGAGAGAGAGAGAGAGAGAGAGAGAGAGAGAGAGAGAGAGAGAGAGAGAGAGAGAGAGAGAGAGAGAGAGAGAGAGAGAGAGAGAGAGAGAGAGAGAGAGAGAGAGAGAGAGAGAGAGAGAGAGAGATTTAATAAACTAAATTTGTTTTTAAAACACAAATTAAAATTTTGAATATTTTGGATTTTGATTTGAGAAAAGTTTGTGAAAAGACAAATTCATGTAAATATAGTTGACAATTCATTCAGTGTTAATTTATTATTGTTAAATAAGTAGTAATTTATGTAATTATAATTGACAATTAATTCAGTGTTAATTTATTAATGTTAAATTAGTAATTCATGTTTGACCTTTTCTCTCAGCTGGAAAGTTGGTCTAAAACATTCTGCTTTAAGAAACTTTGAAAGTTGAAGTTTTACAATCCACTACTTTGATAATGAAGATTTGCAACCTGAAATTTTGCCATTTAAAATTTTGTAATTGTAAAATTTGTTTGAACTATAGTGTTTCAGGAGGCCTCGATTTCTTGTAATTGAGTTTATAAATAAAAACAAGCACAATAGGAATGAAATACTTTTTATTTATTTTTAATTATATCAATCAGATTTGGTTTTGGTTTTCTGAAGTGAGTTTAAGAGGATTGGTAGAGAGGGGTGGTTGGGTATGTAAAAGGAGGGATCTAAATGTAAATGTAGAAAAAGAGCAAGGTGATGGTGGGTAGGTGACGAGAGTCTGAAGTGTGAAATCATGTTAGACAAATGGAACAAGTATCCGAGTTGAAATATTTGGGCTGGATGAAAAGAGAACAGATGATGCTGAGTGTAGTAGCAAAGTTGTGAGTGGTAGTAAGGTGGCAGGTGAAATTAAATATTTGCTGAATGCATGGGGGCTAAGTTTTAAGTGCACTAGGATTTTCCACGAGTGTATATTACCAATGTTAATGTATAATGGAGACACTATGGTGTGGAATTAGTATGCAGTCTGTTTAGAAGAATAATCTTAGGAGCGTGTTAGGTGAGGAAAATTGATAAAATGAGTAATGGGCCTCCGCGGTTATATAGAGTTGACTGTGTTGGGAATCGAACAGCTGGAAGACCTAAGAAAATAATTATAAGATGGTTTTGTAAGGGGACATGGTTGTGGGCTTGGCTTGGACCAGGGACACTGAGGGGATACCACAGTAGGGGTTTGTCGCGAAGGATGAAGCTCAATGGCGGATTATGGCTGCAACGGTTTCGCATTTAAGGGTATGAGTGGATGTAGGGGGAGGGGTGGGGGGTATTTCTTTTATGACTTAGGTCATGTTCTTTTAATTAGCTATTCTGTTGCCGGTGCATGTTTGCCCACCCCATCCCCAGTCTATGGAGAATCAAAGGAAGGTCAAATGATCTTTTCTCAGAACTTTTAACTTAGGAACACTGATCGGGGTTTAATCCTAAATCTACTTTAATGATTTCTAACCACTCAACATGCGAATGTTGATATTTATTTCAGTATATAATTATAACAAATGAATTGAAAAATCAATAAAACTTTTTTTTTGTGACACTTTAAATGGGGAAAAAATATTATATTAAGTTCTATTTTTATTACAGTTCCATACGGATATAAGATATACAAAACTTTATAAAATTTAAAGCTACTAGAAAATTTGGTTCGGTGACAAATTTCAAAACTTAAAAATTAGGAAAAATTTTTTTTTTGAAATAAAAGAATTTAAATTTTTAAAGCAAATATGAACTTTTGATAATATTTAATCCTATAACATAAAATGTTTCAAACATTTGACGCATAAAAATTGTCCTTTTGGAAAACCAAAAGACCAAAAATAAAACAAATGTTTTTAGAACTCATTAAGACTCAGAGGAGAGGAGACAGGAATTTAAAAATAATGTCAACAATGACGATTTCTTTCGGTTTGTACTGTGTTAATTTCAGATCCAAGTTTCTTTTTCCGTTTGCCTTTCGATTTATCGACATGTTCCTCCACCAAACAAATGAATTCTGAAATATTTTTGGAAGATGGACTGTAACGTTCACATGAAGAACAAAATGAGTTGATATCTATTTGCGATTCACAATCGGAATAAAAGCAACTTCCTTCAACTTTGGTTTCATTAAACCAATTCAAAAAACTTTCTTTCCATTTGTTCAATAATAAATCATTAGCAGAGAGCCAGTTCAATAATCTTTCAATTTCGTTCTCACTTCCCATAAACACCATAGCAATCATTTGTAAATACGAGTATTAAAAATGACCTTTTTCAGCAATTCCTCTTTCAAGCTGTCGTCAATACCCGACCAATTAAAGAACTTGTCGACATCATCAATTTTTTTTATCTAAAATCAACTTTAAATATAACCAACTTATTTTTAAAGGAAACTTTTTCTTAAACTCACAGATTTCCTCTTTGGATGAAAAACGAGAATTTAAAAGTTCTTCAACCTCATCCCACTAGTTTTTTATCACATAATATTTAATAACGTCATCAGCTTTAAAACTGAAATTTTTCCTGTTGTTTATTTCCTCCTCGTCCTCTGATAAAGGAAACTCACTAAACAACTTTTTTATATCGCCTAACATGGGTTCCCTTTTAGTAACATCTTCTAACAAAATAAAATAAAATTCCTCGACTTCCTCTTTTGAAAATTGGGTTCAACTGAGCAATTTCCCAACAAACCCCGATTTCCCTTCTAATATTAAAGAAGCACAACCTGAAGATACGCTTCTTTTTTGTTCAACAAATGCTGAAGATAAAGGGCTAAAATATTTAACAAATACCAAACGCCTTTTAAAATCTTTTATCTCAGTGTCCGTCAGTTCTGCCCATCGAATGAATTCATCTGTTCGAGAAAATATCATTTCCAAATCGCACTTACGATAAAGTGCTCGCGAAGCACACTCATCACAAAGCCCTTGCGAAACCCACTCACTGTAATATTTAATTACTTTATCTTGAAATGCAAACTGTCTTTTGAAATCTTTACAGTCTTTTTGGGAGAGGTTAAACCAATTCAAATATAAATCAATCATTTGAAAATCCATTTTAAACAGCATGGAGGTATAATGGTTAACCAAATTGCCTACGCTTACAACCAAACTTTCCTTAAACACTTTAATTTCATCTGAAGGAAAAATCCATTCCAAAAACATATCAATACATTTTAATTCATAGGAGCTGTAAACAAAAATATTCTTACATGACCTTAAAAATGAATGCAATAACCTTTGCTGATATTCTTTAACTTCCTCACCATTCAAATCCCAACTAAGAATCTGTTGAAGCTGTAACAATTTACCGCGGATAATAAAATTCCAAAAAACTTTCAAGTCATTATGACAGAGATTAAATAGGTCTCTTTTAAAACTTTTAACCCTTTCATTTGGTACGCAACATTCAATAAATAAATCAATTCGATTCAAATCATTATAAATTTCAATTGCAAATTTACCAATAAATAGCCCTTTCAATTCTATGATGCGTAACTTTTCTTCCATTGTTGCACTTGCAAAAATCAGTTGTATAATTTTTTCATCTTTAATAGTAAATGAATCTTTAATGGTAAATGAAAAGGAATTAAAAAGGTCATTTATAACGAAACATTCATAATTGTCCACATGACCCATATCAAACTCTGCTTGAAAGCGTTCAAACTCTTCATATTCTTCCGCATTTGTAGAAATACAACCACTTTCAACTCGAAAGAAAAACGATTTCATAGACGAAGGACTCCGTATCCAAAACTCTTTAAAAATGTAATGAAAATCATAAAATTTACGAGATAATTTATGGTTCATCAAAGTCACTATTGTGCACAGCAGAAAATAAAATCCACTTTTCGATAATAATTCCCAAAATCTATTTACTGTGACCAGAAACAAGTGTTGGTAAGGCCAACTTAATAAATGATATAATACCAAATACAACATTCCATGTTCCTGGAAGAACAGCTTTAATTGGTTCTCATCTAAATGACGAAGTAAATATATTACAGGTTCAATTTGTGGTGGAAATACTAAAATATCCTGAGAAGTAGAAAATATTCTCGAATATAAGAAGCTCTTGAACTTGTTTCTGGTAAAAATCACAGCTTCCTTTCTTTGTAGCTCATTTAGCTCTTCAAAACAGTTCTTAAATGACACATCATCATTGCAAATCATATACATCTCATCAATCTCAAAGTTCATTGTAAATTTATAAAATAAAAAACCATCACTTTTTATCAGTGTATTTGAAATGTCTCTCAACAAAAATGAACACCATAAAAAAACCATCATATTCTCTCCACCTTTACCTAAACCATCTAAATTTGTATTTCCATTGACCTCTTTAGGTCTTCTGTCTTCTGGTAGTTGCTCCCA
>JABUQX010005035.1:7500-38189 GCA_015478945.1 Trachelipus rathkii
GTTAAAAAAAAAAAAAATAAAAAAAAACAAAAAAAAAAAAAAAAAAAATCAAAAACTACAATAGCTACAGCAAAAAGGAATACATTTTTGGAATCCTGGTAAAATTTTAGATACGAAAATGTAAAAAAAATAAAAAATAAAAAAAATTATTGTTAATAATTATTAGTAATATGATTAGAGAGCCTATTTAGAGACCTTTTATTGGTACTCGTTAAAAATAAATAGACTTCTATTAAATTTTGCTTTTTTTTTTTTATAAAGATACCCCAATTGGCCACGGCACCGGGATGGCAGGAATCTTGCCGCCTCGACCTTCGGGGATTACGGGGTTGGCCTAATTCCCCCTCCAGGGAGGGTCTCCGGAACCCCGCTCTTTGGTATTTTGGGTGTCGCGGGGGTTTCTCCGCCTCCCCTACGGTATGGAAAACGTCCGCCCTTTTTTCCCGTCGGCTCGAGCCCCTATTGCGTGTAAATGACCTTTACAATAATAAATATAATATATATTAAAAAAAAATGGCCAAATATTTATGTTTATTTATTTATTATTATTATTTTTTTTTTTTTCTAACTAAAATATTTTTTTTTTTTTTCAAGATCCAAAAAGTATTCTCTTTTCGCTGTAGCTATGTAGTTTTTTGAGATATGATTTTTTTTTTTTTTTTTTTTTTTTTTTTTTTTTTTTTTTTCATAGATAATATACTTTTACGGACTGAAATTGGACCAGCATTCCACAATGTATTCTTTTTTCCTGTAGCTATTGTAGTTTTTGAGATATCTGATTAAAAAAATTATATTTTGCTGTTAATCAAATAAATATATGACTATATATATATATATATATATATATATATATAATATAATATATATATATATATCTTTATTAGTAAATAAATATATTATATATTATATATATATATTATATTAATACATATAAATATATATATATATAAAAGATTCATCCAGGTTCCGTGGTCTTCTGCTCTATCACACCACTTTACTCTGGATAAAGGTGTTCCACAGAGCAATGTTCTAAGTGTATTAATATTTTCTATCGGATTCAAAGACATCGTTACTTCTATCCCAGTGATAGTCAATTTTTCTCTCTATGTTGATGACCTGGCGCTATACATTGCCGATGCCAGGCTAACATTTCTTGAACGGCAACTTAAACTAGCTATTGAGAATTATTTCACGAATGGGGTAACTTCCCATGGCTTCCATTTTTCATCCACCCAAACCTCAGCAGTACTATTTAGGGAGAAAAGGGATTAGAGGAACGTGCCATCTTCCTCCCGTGAACCTAATAGCAAATGATTCACCCATTTCCTTGTATAAACTTTTTATTTCACAATAGTTCAAATCTCTCGTCTCTATAAAAAACAGGCGGAGGTATGCAATCTGAATTCCACTTAGGAATAAAAAAAATTACCAGACCTAATCACATATGTTATTATCTACAGACTTTAAACTCCTGAAAAGACTTGTCATAACGTGCTTGACCTATTACATCTCTCTCTCTCTCTCTCTCTCTCTCTTCTCTTCTCTCTCTCTCTCCTCCTCTCTTTTCTCTCTCTCTCTCCTCTCTCTTCTCTCTCTCTCTCTCTCTCTCTCTCTCTCTCTCTCTCTCTCTCTCTCTCTCTCTCTCTCTCTCTCTCTCTTTCTCTCTCCCTCTCTCTGTGTTGACCACATAAATTATTTGCAATACATCTTCGAGACCAGAATCTTTCATCAAATGTACAATTGCTCCCAGGATATTCAGCAAAGTGGAGAAGACCCATGCATAAAGACCATATCCTCAAACTCTGTTTTGTATCTACAGTCATTTGCAATAATAGCTTTCCAAGAAAGAGGTCGACCTTATGTCAGAACTGGTGAGATCTCTTGAGTTGTTGATAAATGACAGATATACTTCATACATGATAAAATGCAAGTCATATTATTATGGGTGGGAGCTGATCATTGGGAGTATAACAACTGATGGTTTCCCATAGTTAGAAGAACGATGAATTCCACTCATAGCACCGGACCATACAGGTGTATTCAATTTTAGGTTCCATGCTGTTTTCCAGAACAGGTCAATATGAGAATATGTAACCTGTACGGAGGGTAATATCTAGATTTTCAAATCAAAAATTGAGTTTTAATCACTGAAATATTCATAGATATTAACATTTGCCGTTTCTTTTACAACATCATCTGTGACATTACTTCTGAGTATTATTCTTTTGGTTTTTTACCTTGGTGTTATCGCTGCCATTATTCCCATGAAAAGAAATGTGTTATTGCCTTTAAGTTTCTCAACGTTGTGATCAATACTGTCCGCAGCAAAAATAACTGTCCCATCTTCACTCTTTTCTATGAAATCTCCACCAATAACAACCGATGCGTTGCGCAAAAATTTTCTGATTTTTTGGTATGAACTATTAAAACAAAGATAACTTAGTAGATTTAAAAGGAACTGGGATCGGGTATGATAAACACCAATACTGAAAGCCCGCCCTGTCTGCATTCTTATTATGATAGTTCGTGGGGTGCCCACGCCTGCATTATCCACTGACCAATGGCAGCTATTTAAAATTGGTCATACCCTGAAAATATTTTCGAACATAGTAATTTAAAACTGAGGGAAGGTATTCCACACCCTCCTGTATATCCAAATCAGCTGCTGCGGGATAAAAAAAAATTCTTCTTTGTATCCCTTTTAATTAATTTTTGCTGCTGCTTCAATTAGTCTTATCTTTTCTGCTTCATCATCTAGACTTTTGTGACTTTCGTAATTGTCTCTTGTTATAGACCTAACAGATTCTCTTAGGACGACAACATCCTTTTGGTCTTGTTTTTCCCTTTTAAATATTGATTCTCCAAAATGTTCAATAAGTTTTGATTTCAGGTATCATGGACTGTATGCTTTTTCTTCAGTATGTTCCAAAGGCTAGTTCATTACTGAAATTATATCACTAACTTATATAGTTCGTTTTTATTTTCCTCTAGGTAAGAACATACTTTTCTAAACGCTTCTGTTTGTGTTTCATTTTTAGGTCGCCCAAGTTTTATCTTCTTTTGTCTTTGAACGTTAATATTCCTGTATTTGAAGGGAATGCTTTTTCTGTTTCTGAAATTTTCACTGCAACATTGATGGTACACACAGTCAGCTGCATGCATGGAAGTCACCTTCAAAGTATGCTAGGTTTCCTTGTGCATCAACAGACCATCTGTCATTTCTTTTCTTACATATTTCAAGCATTGTTTTGGGGAATGTATCAGTCTTAACAGTGACAGATATAGCCCTAAGGTTTCATTTTTCACTGAAATCTACTAACCTTTGACAGAAAAAGAAATTAGTTCCACTGTTAAATGCATCAAGAGTGGAAAAGGATCTTTTCTTCGAAACAGATTCCTCACCTTCGGTTGGTGGTCTTCTTACTGAAATTTGTATGAGTTTCTTGTCTACGAAGCACTTCTGACACAAAGTATGCACAAAATCTCCGGCAGAAGAGCAGATGTTTGTAACAAGGTTGTATGTCTTAGTCTTCGTTGATTCCATCTGCATCTTTTTCTGCATAAGCTCAGACATCTGATTCTACTGTTCTTCTTAGTACGTGAGCTGTATTGTATTTCAGCAAATCTAAAGCCTAAAACAGAAAAAAACTAATTTTCATGTTGAAGTTTACATTATAAAATAGTTTAAAATTTATATACTAAATAATGTACTTTAAAATAAAAGACATTAACACTGAAATCATAAGATATGCACTAATGCAACTAGCATCTGTGTCTCGGTTAGCACTAAAAAAAAACTAAAAAATGTTTATTTTGCGTTTCCTTTTATTATAAAACGCATACGAACTACTTTAGATTTTATATGATAACCGTAGAATCAGCTAGGCGTCGTGCCATCTAACAGTTACTAACACTTACGATGGAATTCGAAATAAAAGCAGAAATCGTCACTAAAATTAGTATCCGACCTAAAAGCATAAAAGACAAGGATCATGTCTATGGATTGCATGAATCCAAACACATTTGAGAAAATAAAACTGAATTTAGTCAAAATAAAACTGTATTATAATAAAAGAGCTTCACACCTTTATAAATATTAAAGAAAATTTTAAATCTATGCTACCTAACGTAACTTAAAATGACCTTACTTAATGCAACATAACCTCACTTAACCTAACCAAACTTGTATTATTATATAATTAATATTTTCACTTTCCATCGTTTCGAATAAACAACAAAACAACAGTTTTATAAATATATATGAAAACAGTTCCAACTCTTGTCACTAAGCGCGAGCTGTTCAAAATTTTGTTCGATAACGTAACTATAGAAAAAAAATTGACTTCAGCTTCATTGGACAGACATAATGGACATGAGCCAAAAAAATAACAAAATTTAAACGGCATTAAAAAATAATTTTAAAATTTGTGTCACAAGTCTCAAATCATTCACTTTCAAAGAATTCACGCTGCGATGGCCGCCATTTTGGAAAATTAAAGAAAAATCAACTTTCCGGAGAATCAATTTTGTCAGACTTTGGGTATGTGAAAAGTAATTCATTTGGAGTTAATTCCCACTACTTTTACTTCAATCTATTACTCTTTTCAAAGTTTGATGCTATGTTCAGTAGATATATATATATATTATATATATAATATAGGTATGAGATATGAGCAATTTATGTTATTTATTTATTATATTATTTTAAAATAATATATATATAATATATATATATATATATATATATATATTATTATATATATATATATATATATATATATTTATATGTCATATGTATGAACTTTAAAGTTTAAGTCAATTGTTTTTAAAGCCTATCGTTATCTGAAACAAAATGTACTGCACGCATGGTGCCTACGTGTTCTTTATAACTTTTAAATAGCAAAATATAAAGCTACATGTACTAATATATCAAATTACAACATTAAAGTAAAATCTGTTAAAACTTAACGTTTAGTTTATCAAAAGATTTAAAAAAAAATTTATAATCATATTTTAAAGGTGTGAAGCTCTTTATTTTACTCATGATTCTTATAATTTGATTCTACTAACATTTTTATTTCGCCTTTTCGTGTTCGAATCCATGCAATTGATATGTATATGGAGGTGGAGGCTGATTACAGACATGACAATTATTATAGTAGTTATATAATATATTATATTAATAACTATAATATATAGTTATATATTGTATTTATTATTATTATAGTATATATATATAGTATATATAATATATATAAATATATATATTATATATATATATATTAATTGATAATATATATAACTATTAATATATATGGAACTTCTACTTTAAAGGGTAGTTAACGCGATAATATTATTCGAAACGAACGATGTAATCGAATTTTTTTCTCGATTATTTCAAGGCGAAAGTGCGTCGATTGCCATGATTTTTTTTTTTTTTTTTTTTTACTTGAAAGGAATACCCAAGATTAAATAGCAAAGATTTGAAAGAGTCAGGTCTCTCGGCCTCAGCCGGTGGGACGACGGGGGGGACTTCGTCCCCCCCTGCTGTCCCTCCGTCGGCTCGAAGCCCTTATAAAAAATATAGTATAAATAATAAAATACAAAATATTAACCTTCAGTCATTTTAACCATGTATAAAAAAAAGCAATTTGTGAAAAAAAAACACGATCTTTCTATTGGCGTTTTAGCTAAACACGTGACACTGCTGGACTGCCGAGCAGATTTTATGTCGATGTCGACTATTATGAACATTTATTTGTATACACCTTTAAAGTGACGAAGTTGCCTATTAATAATATATATATATATATATATATATTATATATATAATATATATATATATATATATATAATATATATATATATATTATATATATATTTATATATACTTATTATCATAATTATATATAATGATATATATTATCTAATATAATTATAATATGACCTTTTCTGTTTTACGAACTCCGTCAGTTTTTATTTTTTTTTTTATTTATTTTTTTTTTTTTTATATATTTCTAGTATATGAAATTTCCTAACAATCAATTTAAGTGGTTAATAACTGGCAGGATTTCAAATAAGTATCATGTAGGACCTTTCCGTTTTTAGCGTACTCTCGTCAGTTTTAATTTATTTTTTGTTTTGTTTTATAAATAATTATTTGCTAGGTATATATATGATACTACAATTAATTTAACTGCTAACGGACATGCTTCGAAAGTTCGAAATATTTAAATAAATTGTTTAAAAAGTATTTTTAAGTATATTATTTTTGTTTTCTTTTTTGGTTTTTTCAAACTAAAACGGATACCCAAAGGGTAAAACCGCAAAGTTTATGAGCGGGGTCTCTCGGCTTCTCGGGAGGGAATGACAAGGGTAAGAGACTATTTTCCCCCGCACCAAGGAAGGTCTCCGGAACCTCCCGCTCTTTGGTATTTGGTGTCGCGGGGGTTCCTTCCGCCCCTCCCCTACGGTGAGTATGGAAAACGTTCCCCTCTGTCCCCTCTGAGCCCCTAAATATAATTCTTTCTTTATTATTTTTCCCATTTTAATAACAAGTTTAATTAGATTTCAAATCTGTAATGTGAAAGTTTTTCTGGTAAGTGTTACTGTTACTTTTTCCGAGATATTTTATTTAGGGAAAAAATGATTTACATTAAATGTGATTTTAAAAAAATTATTTAAAATATTTTTCGAACTTTGAATCATTCCGTTACCACTGAAATTCATTGCTAGTATCATATATAGTGTCAATATATTAAAAAAAAAAAAAATCAAACTGACGGAGTCGTATAAACGAATAGTAAGAGAGAGATATACTAAATATTCTATATATATATAGATATATAGTATATATATAATAATATATAAACATATATATATAATATATCAATATATAATATATAAATATATATATTAAATATATATATTCATATAATATATATATATATATTATTATATATATATGTATTGTAAAAGCAAGTTTCAAAATCCCGATACTCAAAGTAAATCGTGGCTATAGCTCATGAATTACTGAACATTGTAAGAAGCGAAACTATACAAGCAGACTTTCCAGGTCGCGAACAGATTCATCGAAATTCTTGAAATAGAATTCCGGTTCTTACAGCCTTTGAAATAGTTCTCGAGTGTCAAATTTTCTATTAGCGGAGTAAGGTTATTTCTGGAAGGAAAGCGGTTTTTGAAACTCTCTCTCTCTTCTTCCCTTCTCGTTCTCTCTCTTCTTATCTCTCTCTTCTCTCTCTCTCTCTCTCTCTCTAATATATAATACTACATATTATTAATCTATACTTATATATTAGTTATATGCCTAACCTACCATAAGTATTATATACTATTATATATATATATTCATTATATATATTATTTATATATTATATATGTATATATAATATTTATATATTTTTCTTATACTATAATATTTTATATAATTATCAATCATCAGCATCACATCATCATCTATCAATCTTCCCCTCATTTCTTTTTTTTTTCTTATTTATTTTCTCTTTTTTTTCTTCCTTTTTCTCTTTCTTCCTCTTTTTCTTATTTTTTTCTCTCCTTTAGTTCTTTCTTTTTTCTATACTTCTTACTCCCCAGAGTGGGTAATTATAAAGTGGCAACACATTCACTGGTAAAACAGAAAAGTAGTCTTAAGATATGATACATCACACTTGCAAGTTCGATTAAATGGAAGTTTAGAAACAGGTTTATTCAGTCGCCCTTACTGCCCTGAAGTGAAGAACTCGTATCTAGTCAGAAAATCCACCCTTATGCCTTATCTTGAAAACCGCGACAGACCTCACTATGGCATCTTGCCAATGTAGGGTTTCATCCCTTTGGCCAGTGGTCACACTTATATTCCTCTAATCCATAATGTTTTCTCGTTAACATCTATATAAATAATTATGCATCCTAATTTTTTCTCTGCCGCTATGTCCAAACTTCACATTTCATATATATATCTAGTTATATACTTATTATTTATTTATTTATATAATATATTATATATTTATATATTTTATTTATTTATATATATATAATATAGTTTAGTAATTTATATAATATATTATTATTAGTATGTATATGTTATTATATTATTTTATTATAATATATATATATTTTATATATATTCCCGCCTATGCCAAACTCACATTATATATTTATATATATATAATATATATATATTGATAGAATGATTCATCGGTGAAGAGCTTGATAAAAGTTAAATATATATTTAAATTTTTAAGCAAAATAGGAGTATTTTTTAAATCTCTTTTCAGAGAATTTAATAAAACAATTTTTAGCAAAATGAAAAGAAATAAAAAAAAGTTTCATTTACTCAGCTATTTCTGTCTAATTTTTGAACGTTTTTTTTCCCCCCTTAATAAGAATAAAAGTCTCCTGGCCAAAATTGAAGCACACGACAAGTTGGTTTTCTTTCCTTTACGAGCCTTTCTTAGGAAAATTAATATATCCACCCTGCTTGTTTAAATAACTTTGGTATTTACATTATATAAACAACAGATTTACTGTACATGAAATTATACACCAAAAATAAAATTTATATAAAATCGAAATAAAGTTCATAAAAAATATTTGAAATTTTACAAATGATGTTATAAAAAAAAATTGAGTGATTTTGTGATAATATGTAACGTAAGTTTTATTTCAAAACACTATTTTATTTTCATTTATATTTTACTTCTAACTTTAAAAAAAAAAAAAAATATTTCAATAGACTTTAAAATTATATATATATATATTAAATCTATATATAAATATATATATATAATACTATTATATATATTATATATATATATATATATATTATATATCTATATATAATTAATACTATATATATTAAATCATATATATAATATATTATATATATTAATATATATATAATATATATATTATTATATATATTATATATATCTATCTTTAATATATATATATTATATATATTATATATATATCTATTATATTATATATATATATATTAATTACTATATATAATGCTTCAATACTATAATTTATATATAATATATTATATAATATATTATATATATAATATTATATATATATATATTATAATATTCTATATATTCATTATATTAATTAATTTATATAATATTATATTATACTTATATATATATATTTTATTACTATATTATATTACTATAATTATATTATATATACAATTATCATTAAACTATATTTATATCTTATAATATTATATATTATATAATATATATATTTTATTATATAATTATTATATACTTATATATATATTTATATATTACTTTATATTTATTATATTATTATATACTCATGATATTAATATTATAATATATATATATTTATATAATACTAATATATAATAATATTATATCCTATATATATTATATATATTATATATATTATATATTAATTCTTCTATATAATATATTTTATTTTATATATATATATATAATTTATATATATATTAAGTATATTCATTATATCTTATAATATATATTATATTATATATATATCTTATATATAATATATATTATTCCATATATATATAATAATATGATATATTATTATATATTATTATTCTATATATATATTATTAATATATTATTTGGTTATAAATCTTATTTCAATTTTTTGTCTGAGCTTCGATATTCGATATATCTAACTATATCGAATTATCGAGTATGATATATTTTTTCTTGATGTAATTCGATATTAATATAATATATATATGTATAGTATATATTTTTATATTATATATATATATTATTGTTATTAATAATATAATATATTAATAATATATTATATAGTATTATTTATTATATTTATTACATATATAATATATATATATTATATTATATATATATATATCTTATATGAGGTTGTGTTCTAAAGCTGACTCATGTAACTAGAGAACAACACACCTACAGTAAAGCATACAACATTGTTGCTATAAGCATGGCACACAAAAAAAACTACTTTGACCGCATAAAAAATAGGGTGGCTCGTAGTGTTAGGCCTTGGTTGTTAAAACTCATACGAATACCCCTTCCGGGTAGACCCACCCCGATGTCAGTGAGTCTGGGCTCTTCTCGCCTCTAGTGGACTACGGGGGTGGACTCCAATGTTCTCTCTTCCGGGATGGTCTCCGAACTCTCCCGCTCTTGGTACCTTTTTGAGTGTTCGCGGGGATCCTGTTTCCTCCGACCACATTCCCCTCTGCGGGTATTGAAACATCTCCTCTCCTCCCGTCCCCAATTTCGGCTCGACCCTCCTAAAAGCAACACTCCTTTTATAGCGGGCCCTCGATTAGTTCCGAAGCTCCTTCTCTTATTATTGCCATTTGATATAGTCAATATATATATATATATATAATATATTTATAATACTGAAAATTACTACTTATACATATCTATATTTACAATGAAAAATAATTTGAAATAGTATGAAATATTTTTCTATCTATATTTACAGAATTGGATTCATAAATTAGTAAATAGAAATGATTTACTTGCCCCTAGTTAGTTGGAATCTTTACCTTCAATAAGAATGTATAAAAAATGTAGTACCTATTTTCCTTAAAATTTTGCCATATATTATTTACTTTGCTTTGTCTTGTCAAATGCAATGAAAATGCTTTAGGAAGGACTTGTATATGCCACTCTCAATATAGCTTTTGTACTTGATATTGACATAAATTAATATTAAAAAGTCACTAATAAAATAAATTAAATCTTTTAAATTAAGTTTGGGCACAGCAACAAGGAAGTCTTACTTAATCCTACAAAGGCATTCAAATATCCGAAAGTAGGCGATTTTTTTTTGTTTACTAACTTCTACGAGATAACAATCATCGATATAAATATATCGATATAATTCTTGATTTATTTAAAATAATATCGAGATTATATTGATTTCATAAAATAGTCGAAATATTCCGATAGCTCAGCACGAACGAACAGATTGAATATAAGGCCTATATATATATCATGAATCTTTAATATTATAAGTATACTATTATTACATACTATAATATTTTATATATGTTAATCCTTTTATTGCCATGTGGATCCTGAAATTTATTCTTCCGTTCGATATTTTATTATTCTTTACTTATTTATCTATCTTTTTTTTTATACCTAATAATAATATTGATAATATTATCAATTATATAATATATTATATATATAACTTATATTATTAATATATATATATACTACTACTAAATAATATTTATTATATACTATTATATATTATATCATTATTATAATTATATTAATTATTTTATTACTATTTATATATCTATTATAATATTATCTATATATTATATAATATAATTATATAAAGAGAAGAAATATTTTATTCATATACCTTGCCTTTATCTTTACCAAAATAACCAAATATATTTCCCATACATATAACCCATATTATACTCACATATATGCTATTATTATAATTTATTTATATTTATTTTAATAATATTATAATAATATCATATTATCATATTAATATATATTATTATATTATATATATAATAACAAAATATTTCGATATTTCACATCCCAGATTAATAGAGGAAATTTTAACCACGTGAATTTTTTCCTAATTTTCATGAGAGTCAGACAGATATTCAACTGGACCGATACGCTCTACAATAATCTAATTAAACGAGTGAGCAGCGATATATCTTGCCAGCAATAACATATTATATACACAAATCAAACTGTAACGAAACCAATTAAGCAATATACATCAATAACAAAATATAATAACTGCGTCTGGTATACTTATTGCAATTAATAGAGATGGAGTTCATTATTGTGGAAGTCTGTTTCAATATTTAATCTATCCGCGATACGAGCCGTTATTATAAACGCGACTATGCTCAGTATGATGTTAGCAAATTTTCATACAGCGCACAAGATACATTTTTGTAACTCAAATCAGATCCACACATCCCAACCACTCATACTATATTATTATCTATAAATAATCATTACACTATCACTTATAATTATATACTATCTTATCTATCTATTATATTATACCACTATATCATATACTATATATGTCTATATATTAATATTAATATTACATATATATATCTTTTTAATACTTTTAATATATATTATAACTAATATATATATATATATATATATATATTATTATATTATATATACATACTATAACTTATATCACACTATATTATACCCCATTAATATATATTATATATACTTAATTATCCCTTATAATTATAAGATATTATATTATTACATTATCTTCACCATATATATTATATTATCCATTATATATATATTATTATATATATTATATATATTATATACTATTATATCACTATCCCCTACTATATATATATAAATTACCCTTATAAAGCTAAAGTATTTTATATATTAATATATTTTCAACAACGTATTCAAATACACAATTTAATCAAATTTGTTTCATCAGTAAATCTCCCATAGCTTTTGCTTAAGAATTCCCCTCACTTAAATATACACATGTATCGTGACGCGCCCATTAGCACTTGATAAATATATATATAATACCTTATATATAATATATTTATATAATATATATATAATAATTTATTAATTATATACTTTATAATAATATACCTTATTAATATATATATATAATCACTATATATATATACACTCTTAGTTTGTGATAATTTCTCCTGTTTTCCTTATCAAAGGTTGAACGAAATTTAGTTAAAAGGAAGCAGCTAAATGGTATTATTTATATTTAAAAACGCCTAAGTGTTAAATACAATACCGACGCTGATTCTTAAAATTACGTGAAGCAATTTATTATTATTAACTTCATTATTCTTTGTCTATACAAGTTATAGCACAAAGGAGAGATATTGTTAGTATAATACACATATATTCTTATTTTATATAATATAAATTAATCTATAACTATATATATTTATATCTAATTATTATATATATATACCATATTTTATTATAATATCTATTATAATTAATATTATACTTATACGCTTTATGTTAAGATTATCCGCCTCCACCCCCATATATTATATATATATATAATATTAATATAATAAATCATATATATAGTATATATATATATAATATATATCATTATCTATATATATAACATTATATTATATAACTATGTATATATATATACACACATCACCCACACACCACACACATATATTATATATGTATATATATATTAATTTAATTCTATATTTATATCAATATAATATATGATATTTATATAATATATTTATAATATTATATATATATATATACTTCATAATATCTATCTATTACTATAAAAGTGTTAGAGCATAACAGAATATATTACTATTTATATTTTATATATAATACAACACACACACTCACACACACACACTTATCTATATATCTAAATATTATTATTATATACCACTCATGAAATATGGATAATATTATATCACTAAGTTCCTTAAATATATATAAATACTCGATTTTTCTATATATATACATATACATAACATTATATATCTATATTAACATATTACTATATTAATATATTTAATTACTTTTATCATATATATTATAAACATCATAATATATATTACATAATATATTTATATTATATTTTAAAACTGATGAAATTTCTCATTTATTTTCGTAGTGGAAGCTTTAAAAAGTTCGCGGTTGGTTGTCCTTGTCTATACACATAATATTTTAATTTTAATAATGCTAAACGTTCCTCAATTAACGTAGAATTGCACCAACTCCGCCCCCCTTAGTTCTGAGACATGTCTAACTCTTATCTTTTCAAATTTTTGATGATTATTAATTTACATATCTTTCTTCTTACTATTTCTACTTTCTTAAAATCTTGATCAAAATGGTATTCTGCATTACGGCTTCCCATATAAAATCTTCGGAGGATCATTTTTTGCAACTATTTTTGCTTCCATCTTGCTCTGGTCTAAGGTGTCGTTGGGTTGGCAATACTGGATGTATAATTCTCGATTGTTGCTTTCATTTGTGTCAGTGTTGATATGTTCGCTTATGCAGTGCAATATTTTTGTGATGTCATACTAGTAAACTAAATTCTTTTAATTTTTCTAAATTAATAAGTGTCATTGTGAAATCGATTTTATAATATTGCTATTTAATATATCATTTACTGATTCACACTAGTACCTATATAAAGCTCCTCAGTGATAAACCGTTTTTTGAAATATTTTTGGTGCTAATACATTTCGTCTCATTTGAGACTGTGTGCGTCTTATGTTTCAACATTAACAGAAAACCATTACACTTTCTACATAGGTTTCTAAAAGTCGTCTGCAAGGTATGATTTTATAATTAGTATAAATTTCTACTACAAGTTTATTTATTATGTTGTTTTATAATAAATATAATGAAAGTAAAGTTCATTTTATGCTTTGAATGTATTATATTTAATATTCAATACATAAGAATTACTTTCACCGTTAAACTTCTTATTTTCATTAAGAAATTTCACTGTGAAAGCACATTTTGGCCATCAGCTGTTTGCGTATAGACAAACATACAATCATTTTCAAAATATTTTATTTTGTCTAAAATTTTTGGTTGACACACCAATACGTTTGTCTTATGGCAAGTTACCCTCTTATATTATTCTCTTATATTATTGGATATATTATTTTTTTTTTTTTTTTTTTTTATATATTTTTATTTTTATATATATATATATTATATATATATATATATATATATATATATATATATATATATACTATTATTATATTTATATAATATTATATTATTTATATTATATATCTATACCTTCTATTCTATAATTATATTATCTATTTATATATATATTATTTATATATATAACTCTTTAATATCTTATATATTATATTTATATATAATATATTATATATATTATACACTATAATATTATTAATTATCATATAATATAATAATATATATATATATATAATTTAATTAATATATATGTCTATATATCCAGAGTATATAAGTAAAATATATATTAATGTGTTGAAATTAGAGCATTGATATGTAATTATATTGTTTTCGTATTTTGATTGTATATCACGTTATATACCTATACATATTCAAGTATATGCATTACATTAATTATTTGGTTGTAACATAATAGTACTGCAAGTTCTATATATACATGTGTATATAAGTCTATATTTTTATATATTTATTTATATATTCACGGATATATAAAGCTTTGTTTATATTGTTTAAAGGACAGTACGTATTTCATTTTTTTTTTTTAAAGTGTATAAATATTACCTGTATAATTCTTTTCCGAGAGTCAATTATTTATGTAAATATTTATTTAATTAATATACTAGAAGTACTAGTTATTTATTTTATGCACAAGTCATTGATGAATACAGTAAGTAAGATTCTTGATAGCGAGTACTGAAGTCTAGATTGGGTCTTGATATAAAACGAATCCGTCGAACCGTTCTATTACTAGGAAGATATCCATTGTATTGTGTTGGTAAGTTTCTGTTACTACTATTTACCATTACTGAATTGTTTGCATCGCGTGACCTTATCCAACAGGAGATCATAACACTAATTATAATAATTATCGGTCCTCGAAACTTCCAGAGTTACTCTATGAATGGTTGTACATGTCATGGGTGCCTGGCCAAGGATCTGACAATTTTCTTGGATAGTGTAACATTTGACATCAAACAATTGTTTAATACCCTCACGCTAATGCTTACAGTTTGGTGCGTCTGTCCGGGATATGTACTCGTATTATCTATCGTAGACAGTATATTCGTTATTCACGAATTAAATAACTTTAACGATTTCTTTTGTGGGCATTTATTTTTTATCTTTGTTCCCGTCAAAAATTAGCCCACTGGAAGTTTGCACTCACTCCATATTCACCATCTATTCTCTTGTTTTAGAGTCCTCTGGTACGTCTCAAGTATATTGTTTTAAAGACATTGTTTACTTTATTATATCTAAGTTTGCGGATATTTCATGCTTGTACTTACCTGTGATTTCCCCTTAAAATAGCATTGTATGTTTTAGTCACTCGTTATCTCCGTCTCATTCATTGAAGTGGACAAGTTGACTGACGTAGTATGTTTAAATCTTACGCGTATTGTTCTGAGTAATCCCACTTGCCAAATACCCACTCACTGTGGATACCCGGAACCCCGTTTTAAAACTACGGTAAATTTATTTGAATCTCTTTTTCCTATTCTCTATAGTCTTATTCAAATTATTACTATATTATCTATATAATATCATATTTTGACTTATCTAACCCTACCCATATTTATACTAATTATAATTTATTCAATATATTATATTATGATAATATCACCTTTTATATATACATATATATTAATAATACATAAAATATTATTTTCGATAATATATATTATACTATCTTATCATTAACTAATTAATATAAATATTATAATACTTAACTATAGTATATATATAGTATAATTATTTTCTTATTCTCCTAATTATTCTATTATTTCATATCCCTATTAATTTTTATATATATATATATAATATTATAGTATTTGAAATATATATATAAATATATCTATATATATATATATATAATCTATACGTCTCATATATATATATATATTATAGTATCATATCTCAATACTATAGATATATATATATGTATACTATATATATACTATACCTTATTATATAGTAGTAATTACTATCTAACTACTATTGGAAATACTACTATACTATTATAAGTAATACCTATCATATATATTATATAAGGCTATAGAATAATCATTGTACTACTACTATATCCTAATAATAAAATATTTATATTACGCTAAATCATATAGTATATATATTATATATATTTATCCACTATAGTAGTCCTCATATACACCTATTTTCATGTGCATTCTTAGCAGAACTAAGCGTAAAGATTTCGAAGAAAGTTTCGACTGCGTGGGTGAAGATAACCGCATTATCTCAGGGATTTCTTTGCGTTTTACTCGCTGTTGGGTCAAATGTGAAAATTCATTATTCCCCCGGTGTTGCTAAGCATATAAATTTTACTAACCACGATTTTTTAAAGTTTTGTTAATATATATATTATATATATTATATATTATATATATATATAACTATTACCCACTATATTATTATTTATAATATAGTCATCTTTTACATCGTACTATATTTTCTTTAAAGTGCTATTTATTATATATATTTCCTCATCATTTAGTAATTATTATTATTATTATCACTTTTATTATATATATATTTATTATTATTATTACTATTAATTACCTATTATTAGCATTATCTTTTTAATGCTAAAATCTTTTATCTCAATTACTATATATATCATATCGTATTATATATCCATATATTTTTATAACTATAGTAAATATATATATATAATCTATATATATATATCTCCTAATATTATATATTATATATTATATTTTATAATTATAATATTGAATAACTATTATTATTTTTATAATAATATCTTATATTATTCTATTATACTTACCTTATATATATATTATATCATAACACGTTCTCTTTTTAATTTGTAGCAAAGAAAAAATTTTTTACCGCTTTATCATGGGTAGCAAATTTTGACAAAATATTGTAAGAAAATTTATTCTGTGATTCGTGCCAATGACAAACGTGACTTCTTGCACGTATATATGTTTATCTTTAAGTGATTTTTGAAATAGAGAAATTCTTTCTTCAATAAGAGGCTTCTAATGTTTGAAATTTTCGTTGAATATTGTATGCCAATTTTCATTGGTATTTCCGGTAGACATAATAAGGAGCTAGCTAAATTTTACATGAGAGATTTATCTATAGAACGCAGAAGCTTGAGTCAACTGAGAAGCTAGCATTGAAGCATAATGAAAATAATTCGTCGACAGCTTGACGAGACCAGTAAACTACCAGTCTCGAAGCTGAGCAATAGAAAGCTAACGATTAGAAACCAGAGAAGGTGCAAGAGGAAGCGAAGAGAGGAATGTGAACAGATGAATCTCGGCACCTGAAGATCGTCAACGTCAGCATGATGCTACAGTTTCTTCACAGAGCTTCCAGAACACAAACACGCGCTCCTTATGCAATAAAGATACCTACTTCCAAAGCGTAAAGCTTCCAATATACTCTCGATGAGACAGATGTCAAGATCGGGAGTTCATCAACATGTTCATCCAATGAATTACTAATGAAATATATGAATTGAACATGCCTGAAGAAGCAGTTTTTATTTCATTGTTATAAAAATAATATATTTAATATTCTAGGTCTTTCCTGTTGCAGTTTGACCTTGAATCTTAATTATTGTCATGATTTTAAATTTTTGTTTGAGATGTTCATATCTGTGGTGGTTAACGAAGCGCTATTTACCCCTTAATAACAAGAGTACTACAGCCGACTGAAACAAGATCACTCACGGAGTTTTAAGATTTAAGAGGAACCCGTTGATACGTCTTCGAACAGTTGGATACGCCGCAACGTAAAATATGAACCCAGTGAGACTATTAATAACGATCTTTATCTGATCGTCACAAGTATACTAAAGTACTGTGCGCCAAAGAAATATTGCTCTTTGTTTATTGAATAAGAATACAAAAGAAACACCTTATTATGATTATATAGTAGTCATTCATTCGGGAGAACTACTATTTGAAGCCGTCATCCAATCATAAAACTTAATTCAACGTCTACGCATCGTCAATCAATCCATGGAGCATAAACAGCAAATCACAATAATCAGCACTATCTAAATCGACTGAACAATTATTATTAGAAACAATTCCTATTACAGCAAGTTTAATATGCCAATCGTACATCTAGACTCAGGTAACAATTTCCGTAAAAGAGCATTAATGGAAACGGCGACTAAAGCAAGTCATCAAATCGTACGCACGTTAGCAGTGACCCAGAACAAGTTGGTCCTTTGCTTACTAACTGTGTTCAAGAAGAGGCATCATAGCCAAATTAAGACTTTGGCAGAGCCCCTCATCTCTACAGCCCCCCCCCCCCCCACAAACAACAAGCATATCCGATTTGAGCAGGAAAAAAAGAGAGATATGGCTCTGCAAATCTTGGCTAGATGCCTCCTCTATTAGAACAGTATGTATAGCCAAGTCGACCACTGTTTCTGGTTACTACATAGCTTACTCGCGCACGTTGCGGTCTTGTCTCGTCGCCGTTTCCATTCTTGCTGGCAGTCTTGTTCATTTTATTCTTCACCTTCTATCTTCTTTTCTCTTTTTTTTTTCTTTTCTATTTTTTGATTACTATTATTAGCGTTCCGGGTCTTATTTACTTATTATGTTCCGTTCTCATAAACTAACTATTGTTTCTCGTATCTTTCTTCAAATTAGTGCTAAGTTATTTTCGATCGTTGCTTTGGTATCTGTCCAATATTTTTGATTACGTGCGTGACTTGACCATTTACTTTTATTATGATGCGCTTCATATATTTATCCCACTTCCTCCGAACTTCTGAACTACTATAATTCAATTGTTTTTCATTTTTTCTCTTTCAAGTATAGATCGCCCGCAAGTTCCTTTTTGGCACAGTGCTTAGATACTTGTCGATCGAAAAGAATTCTATTAAATCATCTGGGTCATTTTTACTTTTGCCGTGCGGATATTACCTTACTCATTCGAAGCCAGACATTTCAACTATCCTCTTAAGATACACATCCCCACCTGTAGACTTACCCTCGTCCTCAGTCTGGCTTATTACTTTTGTATTCTGGTACATTAATCGACTTTCGGTAAAGGAATGCTACCTTATTAATTCAACGCTCTTTTCGAAATCAATCATATTATAAGTTTCATTTCAACCTGTATAAATTGTGGAATTAACTTTGATCGGCTATAATTCCTGTAGAAGAAATGAACCTAGTATGTGAAAAGTCTGCTTCTCTCTTTATGTACTATTTTTCGTTCATCGATCTCCTGCTTGTTTTTCGAAGCAATCAAACGTAATGAGATCTATTTTCTTCCGCAATTACGTTAACTCTTCTCACATCGAAATTCATGTAAGCTTTAGCTCCTGGGGATATCGTGTTGCCATATAATTTCAGGAGCGCTGTTTCGCTGTGATATCTGGGAGCTCTGTGAAGAAACTAGTGATGCATCACTCACTCGCACGTTGTTTACTTTTACTCGCATCTTACCTACTTCCACCGTCCAATCTACTCTCACATCCATTACAATCATCCCATTCCATCTTCCCGACCTTCTCATTCGCACAACTCCTTCTCTGCCTACCTCAACTTAGCACCCTTATTCTTATGCTTCAAGCTTCGAGCTTAGCCTTTCCTGTTCGTCTCCCCATCAGCTTCGTACTTCGCTTTATACTATCCTTTCTTCTCGTTCAACTCGTACTACCCACCCCCCCCCTCTTTATCCTGTTCGCTACACGTCTGCTTCTATTAGACATACTCCCCTCTCTTTTAACATTCAGTTAGTGCTAGCTGTCCTTACTCCCCCTCGAAATACCATATATAAGACTTTGCACATCTCTCTCAACAAATCACATTAGACGCACATCTTTTATAAATTATTCTATTAAAATATCACTATTTTAAAATAAACATATTTACGTGACTCAAAAAAGTCACTTTTCTTTGCACGAATCACAATAAATTCTAAAACACATATCTTTGTCAAATATATATTGTCTACCTCTCTCCTAGATAAACGCAGCAAACACAAATATTCAAACAAATTTTAAGCAATATAATAATATACTATTATTAACTATATTATATAATTAAAATATATATATATATATAGCTCTTATAATAATATATATTCATTATATTTATATATAATTATTATTAACTATATAACTTATATATAAATTACTATAATTACATATTATATATAATATATAATAACCTTTTGAAATCAACTTTTAATATCTTATAATTATATTATATATATATCTTCTTATTATATAAATATATACTATATATTATTATATATAGTAGCGTAGTATTCAGATTTTTAATATGTTACGTGGGACTAATGTCTTTACTCATTCGTTTATGGACCATTTTATACCGTGATATATTTCCTATATTGAGTAACACTTACTAATAGTTCACTTACTATATAAATATATTAACCACTTTATTTATAATTTTTATATGTAGTTTCTTCTATAAGTCATATTTTTACTATATTAATATTCTATTCTAAGACCTTTAATAATCTGTAGTAATAACCCTGTTTCCCAATACACCCTGGGGGCCCGGCAGCAAATTAGCAATTTTCCATCGATTTTGACCCCAAGCGAGTCACACAGCCATATATACATCCTGAAAATCGTTTATCTTTCAAACCCGCGCTCGACTGTTTTCAAACTTCAGACCTACCCGAAGCTTGTTCCGTCGCCTAAGACACACATTATTATTATATTATATTTACCTTTTATAGACTTGTATATATATATCTTATACTATATATATTATATATATATATATATATTATATAATATATATATATTTTATACCTATTCTATATTTTAGCTCAATATGATAATATAATTATACCCCTATGATTATACTCACCCCTACGTAGTATTTTTCAATATACACCTGCAGTGACATCACTATGTATCAGTATTATATCATGACTAGTATTCTACCTTTTACTTCTATATACTATATCACTGATCAGCTAGTATATCAGTAATCAGCATTTTTAATATTATTGGACCTAGTAGAATATTACTTCTATTAAATACCGTAGTTAGTTATCATCCAACCTTCCATCTACTATACTTTATTCCTATTTTTTCGCAATTATAATTATACATACTACATATGTACTTAGTATATACCCTATGATATATGCCCTCCCATATCATATTATCTATATGCTAGCTACACCGACTATGTTATTCTTTATTTACTATTATATTATGATTTTTATACTAGCATTATATAATATTATCTATATCAGAGCTATATATTAGGTAAGATGATTCTTTTTACTTGCTTTCAATATATATTATATATTAATATATATAATATATATTAATATATATATATATTATAATTATATAATATATATAATTAATATAAATATATACTATTTACATAAGGACAATAAATATAAAGTAATTCAATATACCAGTTTTAAAATCGTTTCCGGGAATCCATATTGTATCTGGCAAAAGACTATTGAAACAATACGCTTGTAAATTAAAAATATACGCATGCAAACTTTCCCACTTCAACGTATATTGAACAATACTATAACTTAACTTACAATGCTGATTAAGAGGATACAGTACTTAACAGATAACCTCCTCTCAACTGCTACTCCACTAGTAACCATTGTTAACACTGTACTGCTCTAGCCTACAGAGCTTCCGAACAAGGAAGTTCTGTAAACAACGTTACATTCTTTCCGTCTTTTTAGCACTTTGCGTTCTTGTCGGGTACGGCGCTCTATAACAAAATAAACACGTATATAATATGCACAACAAGTTAAAGTACTATATACTTCGTAGATAACGACTACTGTCTAGATGGTTACGAGATATCCCGGACAGAAGCACCCAATTAAATGTAAGATGGTGAGGGTATTAAACAATGGTTATGTCAACTTACACTTCCAGAAAAATTTCAGGATCCTATGGCCCAGTGCCCCCATAAGACATCACAATCAATTCAAATACATCTGTGAGATTTCTGATCCCGATCTCCTTATTGATCACTAGTGTTTTCCGATCTTCACCTGGTATTAATGTCTGTCACGCAGCAGATGCAAATTCTATCAGTAATGTGAATCAGTATAAACAGAACAACTTATTTTTTTACTTACTCAATACACAAATACAATTATTTGAATATTCTTTCCTAGTAATGTAGCACAATTGTATCATCGACAAGATTTGGTATTATAATATTGACCCATGTTTTGGATCGATCATATGGCAATACTCGGCTATCAAGACTTACTACTGTATTTCATATAATTGACTTGTTACATTAAAACTAAATTAACTAGATCCTTCTTCTAATCTATAATAAATAAAATACTTTTTACCATAATATTAGCTTGAACTATAATTGTTAAATTGTTAAACGACTCCGGTAATAAACATAATCGATTATCTACTTTAATATAAAATAAAAATGAAGATTAGTTGTACTGATTATAAACAATAAATGAGAAATTATTTAAATCTCGTGAAATATATTAAATACAAATATAACTTAAAATTCAATATAATAAGACTATATACTACAAAATTGTACAATTTTAACCAAAAATTCTTTTTTAACAATTCTACTCTACTGTAATTTCACATATACTTTGAATATTGTATCTATGGTTATTATTATCGTGATATATTTTCAACTATATTACCGCAAAGCATAATACATATCATACCTCTAATCTCGTCTCTATCATTTTCAACACAATTAATGATTATACACTTTCATATTTATATTATCTTGTCTATTTATATATTTATCTATTTATATTTTATTATTATATATTTTTAACTATATCCTATATAATACTAATTAATTCATATTATATTATATTAGTAACTATATATATTCTACAGATAACGTTTGATTATATCTATATTTTTAATTAATATTATATATATTAATATATATTCTATATATGTTATTATTATAATTATATAGTAATATTAAATTAGTATGGTTATTATTATTATACTTACGTCAAATATCTTTTATTGATTTTATATAATTTATGAATAATATTGATATTGTATATAATATACTTATTATATATACCTTACTATACTGAAGTGATATAGTATATGCTAGTATATAATTGTTATACCTACTATGATATATTATAATTTTCATCCATATATTCGTAAGACTGGAGCCAAAGAATAATGTTTTTTAATAATAATAAATAAATATAATAATATAAAAATATATATGAAGCGTTACTTTTGGTATTTCTCTCAAGAACAAACTACTGTTGTGTAAATTCCAAAAAATTTAACAAAAATATATAATAACCTGTCTGAAAATTATTGTATGTTTGTACTAACTCCCACTTCAAACAGCTTAGGCCAAATGTGCTTCACAGTGTAAATTTCTAATAAAAACTAAGATAGTTTAACGTAACCATAGCACAAATCTATATGTAACTCGCATATCTCTTCAAATAATATATCTACATTTCAAACTTAAGTCATATAATATTATCTTAACTTTATAATCTTCATTATACTTATTAATATTATACAACAAGCATAATCTTTGAGATAGGAAACTTTCGATAGGCTAGAAACATATTTAATCTTAATTTTACTCAAAGAATCATACGTTGTTTTGTAACTTGCAGACGGACTTTATATAGAAACCTCATTGTAAGCTGTTTAAGCTACCAGTATGTCTGTATGATACATAGTAAATTCCTGCACATCACTACACATTAGACTTAAATTTATCCAGCTTCACATACTAAGTATATTTCAAAGATCGGTATACCTTTCATCGGAAGATAGCTTTATCTATTTTTGGTGCGATGGACGAATTCAATGGATTATTATGTTAACATAGCATGATAATTACAAATATCGAGAATATTCACTAATACGACTTTCAATTAAGAAAATATATACAGAATTATTTTCCACTATAAGAATGCATCACATCATTATGCCCCTCATTTCAAAATATATTGCACTGCAATACTTTGTATTCGAATCATAACTAACACTGTACACAGCGATATGAAAAGCAACATACACATCGATGATATTATAACATCGCCACCCATTGTCACATTCACAATCGATCAACCTAGAGACCCAATGCGAAGATGGTATAGCATAATAATAAGTCTTGCAGAAAACATGATCTTCTTCGAAGATTACTGTTTGTTCGTGTCCTTTCGTCCTGCTTTTCTTTGTTCCAACTATTGCCTGATAGTCCTTGTTAACTGCAGAATAGCTCATGTTGATCACCACATTATAGAAAAATTAGTATGAATATTAACGCAATAAAAGTATATAATAAAAAGCGATAAATTACAATAAATGATGTAATTATGATCACTCTCCTAGAACAAGCGGGTGCCGAATTGTGTAATTCTCGTAAATTAGGCTCAACGTTTTGCCAATATTAAAAAAATAAAAAAGCTTTTAGCAAACTTCATAACATGAAGACAATCTGTCGAAACTTTATTAAGTCTCCACACTTAAAATACAATTGTTTATATATATTTTCTTCATCACGTTTTAACTAACATTATAACCTACATAATCATAATTATAATATTACAATTTAATAATCTATTTTCTAATTATATATTTATATGTATATATTATTTATTTATATATAATATATTCCTCTTATTTTAATTATATATATAATTATATATATACTATATATATACTCAATATAATATATATATATATATTATATAATATTATATTATAATATAAATACTATATATATATATATATATAAATTATATATATATAAAATATATATATTATATATATATTTATATATTAATCATATATATATATTATTACTAATATTATATATATCCTAATAAAAATAAATAATAATATATATATATATATATATCTAATATAATATTATATAATATATATAATATCACTATATATACTATACAATATATTAATATATAATCATAATCGATATTATATTATATATGAGTTATCATAGTATATATGATTTATATAAATATATTGATTATTATTTATATAGTTATTTCAATAGGTATTACTTTTTGTATATATGTACCAGTTATCTCCAACCACAGAGGAACAAGACAAGTTTTCACGATATTATATATATATAGAATAATCGTATATCAAATCTATCGCAAATATAGATCTAGATTATTATGAATTAGTCTTGAAATAACGTATTTCTTTACTACTCAGGGATATATATTTGAGTATTTAACTATACATAATGAATATAGTTAATATAATACTCTTATATATCATACCAGTATAAATTGTTCATAATAAGTACCAGTATAGTAATAGTTAGTGTCTATATTAAAACTGAAAATCTTTATTATTATATATCAGTAATAAATCATTACAATATCCAATCTCATAGTTATAGCTTTTCCCTTTTTCGTCATAACTCCAGTTTTTCTCTCCATAACAGAGTGTTTAGCTTGGGTGGAATAGTTAACTAAAATATAATTAATCTATAAGCTCATATAATAAAATGCGACGCAGTTATAAGAGAACAATACGAAGCTTTGTTATTTTAAGATAGTGAGAGCTTGTAAAACTATAAGTACATTGTTGAGCTTTTCCTCTCTTAAACTAATTCCGTCAAACGCTTGGTGATTAAACCAGAAATAATACAAATATTCAACATTAACTGTTATATATTAATATATATATACCTTATATATATATCCCTTAGGTAAATATTATTAAGCTATTTATATTATTCATCTATCATAACCTCTTATATTATTATACTCCCTATTCAGTTTTATTATGTTTATACCTTATATTTATCATACTATATTTACTAACTAATTTAGTTGTTTCTTAGTTGTCTTACAGGGCTCCCCGCCGTCACGATTGTACTAGGGTATATTACTTCTTGTCAACATTCTCGATGCATGAAGAGATTCCTGAAGTTTAAAGAAGCTCAGGGGTAATCTTAGCTCTGATATATATAAATCACAACTTATCTGGATCTATATCCCGTGTTCATCTGTATACCCCCGGATCTTCTCAATTACTACACTATCTTTTTATTATTCATTATTATATCTATGTATTCCATATTCTCTACTTAGGGTTCTATGACCTCCTAGATTAGATAAAAAGCACAACACACGGATCCGGCTCATTCACCTTATAAAATTTTATCTATCCACTTTCGATCCTCTTCGAAACCCATTGTATTGTAATTTATTATTATTATTCCGGACTCAATATTTATTCAACCAAAAATTAATTTATGCTCTCATCGACTCCATGCAACAATTATTTTTCTACCTTATACCTATTCCTTTATAATAAGTTATCCTTCTTTTAATTCGAGTATACTTTATACTTAATGTTACAGTATGGTAATTCATGTTTACTATGTTGCGGAAAAATGCCAGTGGTATATCGTGGAACTGGTGATCATGGGGGTAATCTTAATGAGTTATATTTATAATGTATAATTTTACATACCTTATCAATATTATTATGATATTCTATACTATAGTGTATAAGAATACTACTATTATTTAGACCCCTCTATTTTATAATTATATATATATATTTTATGGGGTTATACTATTACCTCACTTATATATACTCCTATAGTACTAGTAACTATACATCTTTCTTATTCTTTTATTATATCTTTATCATACTACTATTATATTAATATATACATTTCTATATATAATTTTGAGACGACCTTGTATGTTGTTTTGAGTTAACAACAATTTTCTTGTGGCCTGTATGATTAGAAATATCTTGCTAACATCATACTGATCATGTATTAAGTCGCGGTTTATAGAACGGCTCGATCGCGTACATAATATTTGATAAATTACTATAATTTATATTAACGTCGGCTCGAGCCTCCTACAATATTTATTTTAATCTATCATCTCTATTAGCATAATAGGTTGATCTTCCTCAACGCACGTATAGTCATTCACTGCTCGTAGTATACGAGTTTATTGTCTCACTTTTGTTCGACAGTTATCTCCATTCACTATCTTTGTTTACCTTCCCCGTCCCAAATAACAAACTTGCTGCGATCTCACCCTGCCCATTTCGTTATGATGCACCATTAACGATCGAGTTGTCCATTGAACATTCCCGCCCCTTTCTCAACCATCTCAATGATCAAATTCATGAGAAACATTCACGTGGAAATTATTCCCTCCTATTACCCTTCTGATTTGACGTATTCGAATTATTAAATTTTGGTTATATAATACATTATATATAATATATAATAATATAATTTCAATTACTACTATATATATAGTATTATTCTTAATTCATATATATCTATATATTAATTATTATATCAATATATATATATATCATTCTACATACTATCATATATATATATCCTTTACTAATTCATATAACTTAATATATAATAATATATTATACAATATTCTTGCATATATAATAATTATATTTCCCTATTATAACTTATATAATCCTAATATATGATATCATTCTACTACTTATATATTATAATATATAATATATTATATATCATTATTATATTATATATAATATATCTATACTAATAATATAATATATACCTAATATATATCTTTTACATAAACATATATATACTATATATTCTATTATATAAATACTATCATATATATATATATATACTATAATTATACTATCTAATATTATATATTATATATCTTATACAATGTTTTTTTCTTCTATATATATTATATATCTATATTACTATATATAAGCACTTCATTTCAATCTTTTCCGTCGTCTGACCTTCGATATTTCGAAATATTCTTTTGAAATCAATCATATATCAATATTATTTTTTAATAATCATCGATATATATCGATATATCTTTATATCGCAATGATCGTTATCCTTACTCTGTAGTTAATAAACAAAAAATTCGCTATTTCGGAATTTTGACTCTTAATGTAAATTTCTAGGTATTCAAGTTCATAGTACTTCCCACTTGTGCTGTCGCCAACTTAAATTTAAAGATCTTTACTTTAATTTCCTAGTGAACTTTTATAATATTAATTTTATCAAATTTAATACGATCATTTAATGACAAGAGAAAATTACTGCCTTTAATAAGCCTCTTCAAAGCATTTTCATTGCTATTTTAACAAGACACATACAGCAGGTAAATTAATATTGCAAAATTTTAACGTTTTAGGTACATTTTTTTAATATTAATAACGAACGAAAGACAACTAACTATAGGCGGCAAGTAAATCACTAACTATTTATAAATATATATAATCTATATATATATATTATATATATATATATATATTAATATATATATATATTATATAATAAATCTATATTATATATTTCATATACTTATACTATATAATAACTATATATAATAATATATATATATATCACTTCTTATACCATATAGGGGCTCGGCTCGAGCCCCTTAAAAAGTATTTCTTTTAGGAGGCTCGAGCCGATGGAGGACGAGAGGGGGGGGATGTTTCATAACCCCGGAGGGAGGATGGTCGGTAAGAACCCTACCCGCGACATACCTAACAATAGACTCTTAATAGACGGGGTTCCGAGACCAAATCCCTTCGGAAGGGAGATTAGTCCCCCCCCCGTAGTCCACCTAGAGGCCGAGAGATCGCGACTCCTTACATCGGGGTGGTCTACCCGTGGTATATATCGTTAGTGTTACAAACACTCCACACACTATCGGGCACCCCTATTCTTTGCGGTCAATAGTATTTTTTTTTCTGTGCCTATAATGCATATGCCACCACAATGTCGTAATGGCTTTCCTGCTAAGGTCTGTACTCTTACCTCTACGTTACATGATGTCAGCTTTTAGCACCTACTAAATCCTTATACTATTCAACCAATTCTCACCACCCGTACTATAATTATAATTATATATTATATATATATTCTATATTTAATAATATTATATACTATATATTATCTCCTCACTATATATATATATATATATATAGTATATATACATATATATTCTATCTATATATTATTATATATTATATATTATAATACGAATCTACATCGTAATTATATCGCAATATCCGATTATACTATAGATTATAGTTCCGATATAAATCGAATATCGAATCCTTCCACAGACGAAAAATTGAATTTTACCATATATATTAATATATATTATACTATATAACTATTAATAATTAACTCTTTATAATCTCTATATATATCTTATATATTATAATACAATATATATTAATAATATTATATATATATACATATATATATAATATATATACTATCTATTATATATATATATCTATACTATATAATATATTATACTATATATAATCATTACTTAATATACTACTTCAATACTATTATAATTACTATATCTTATTATACTATATATATTATACATATATATATCATATATACTATATAATATAATATAGTTATAATATATATTATATATATATTCATCCCTGTAAAATCTTCATATATACATATATATACTCTATATAACACACTTACTATATCTTCATCATATAAATTATCATATCTTATATATATCTATCATATCATATATATATACTTATATTATATATTATATAATCATTTAATAATTGCTCCAATTATATATCTTCAATATATTCTTAATATTATATATATTATATATATCTACTATACTTATTACTACTTAACTATCTATACTGCATATGGTTGCTATATAATATAGTATATATTTATTTAATATATATATTCTTAATATATATAAGTATATTATATATAACCAGAATATATTATACAATTATATATATACTAAATATTATCATATATATTATATACCTTTATATTTAAAACTCTTAGTTTCTTATCTATATAATATATATATCTCTTATACCAC
>JABUQX010005036.1:7500-12500 GCA_015478945.1 Trachelipus rathkii
AACCCTCATTCACAGTATACAGAAAACCCACCTCCAACCCCACTTACATACACTGGTATTCCGCCCACACATGTAACACAAAAATAGCTGCTCTCACCACCCTATATTTACGTGCCTTTAAAATCTGTTCTCCGACTTATATAAAACAAGAAACTAATCTCATAAAACATACTTTCCAAAAACTTAAATACCCTTCTTACATAATTCACACAGCTTACAAAAAAGCGAAAGGAAAATATTACCAAACAAACCCGACCAAACCCACTACAAAAAAGACATACATCCCCATACCCAACATCAACACACATAATATAAATAACCTCATCCCTCAGCACATACAACTAGTACCGTCCAATAATATCCTAATCAAAAAAGTCCTAAAACCTCCAAAATCAAAAATAAAAAATCCCCTGCAACTCCTGCAATAGAAACTACTACGGTGAAACAATAGATTTCCAAAGGCGAAAATATCAACATGAATATGACCTCCTCACACACGAAGAAAATTCAGCTCTAACACACCACAAAACAACATACAATCACCAAATAAACATCAATAATATGTCAATCATCAGAAATATACATAATACAAATAAAAGAAAAATTACCGAAGCCTTCTGTATTTACAACTTCCCAAACTTTAATAGAAGCCGCCCTGGAGATTGCAGTAAAATTGATCCTATACAAAACCTAATAATGCAAAAATCACCCTTTTACAAAAGTCTACTAACAGACCAACCAACAAATCAGGGAGGATAGTTTAACAAACTCAGCCATCACGAAGCAGTCCCATCTAAGCATTTGAAATAGGTCTGTTTTCAGACGAAAGCTACTGCTAGGACTTGTTTTTTTAAAATTTTAATGTATGTAAATAAAGTTTTAAAGTGATGTGTAAAAATTAAAATATTAAAATGTATGCAATTTCATAATACCATCTGCAACTAAGGGTTTTTTCACATATATAAATATAAAGAGCGGAAAAGAGCTTGTATTCCACAAATATATATATATATATATATATATATATATATATGATATATATATATATATAGAGAGAGTAAAAGAGTTTTTATATATATATATATATATATATATATATATATATATATATATATATATATATATATATATATATATATATATATATATATATATATATATAAATATATATATACAGCATGTCCTCTTGAAATGGGCTCTGCCCGTGAGTGTTGACAGCCTGAATATATATAGGAGGAGTTTAAGGAGCAAGAGGAAGAAAGACTCCTGGTGAAGATGGTGTGGGTTTAGAGCGGGTGATGGAGGCGGGGGCCCAAACAAAGAGGTACATATTAAAGCTGCTGAATAGGTCCTGGAGGAGTGGGAGGGTACCGGAGGAGTGGGGGAGAACAATAATCGTGCCGATATATAAGGGAAAAGGAGATTTTGTACCAGAAAATTACTTATATATATATATGTAAAGGTATATGAAAGAATGTTGGAGAGAAGACTGAGAGGGAAAGTAGAGGCAAAGTTGGGAGAGGAGCAGCACGGGTACAGGAAGAATAGGGGAACAACGGATCTGGTCTTTAGTTTAAGACAGATTGCAGAGAAGACATGGGAATTCAATGTTGGGGTGAGTGTGGCCTTCGTGGATTTGCAAAAAGCCTTTGATTCAGTGCCTAGAGATAGGTTGTGGAGATGTCTAGAGGAAGAATATGGAGTTTCGGGGAGAATGCTCAATGCAATTAAGAGCTTGTACGAGGTGTGTAAGTGCAAGGTGAGGACAGGACATGAAAATGAAAAGTGGTTTCAAGTGAGAACAGGGGTGAAGCAGGGGAGTGTGTTATCGCCCCTGTTGTTCATTGCATATTTAGATAAGGTTATAAATAATTTTAAAGCAGGATGGAATAAAAATGATGAATGGGGTATTTTGGCATACGCCGACGATATAGCTTTCTGGAGCGTGAAGGAGGAAGACATGGCAGAGGGACCTGAAAGGTGGAATTTGTGTTTCGAGGAGGGTGGCCTAAAAATGAATAAGAAGACTGTGGTTATGAGAGTAAATAAAGAGTGATAGGGAGGGTTTAAAGATCCAGGTAGATGGAAGTAATATAAAAGAAGTAGAAAGGTTTAAATATTTACGAAGTGTGTTCGGAAATAGAAGATGAGTAGGGAAAGATATCGCCGAAAGGATAGGAAAATGGAAAATACGGAAGAAGCGAGAAAGTTTTCTTTCCTTTGCTGAAGGATCAGAATGTGCCCCTGCAGGGGAAAAAAGTCATTTTCGAGAATATTTTGACTTCCATATTGATATATGGTGCGGAGAGTGGGACAATAAACACAGTCACAAGAACCAAATACAGGCAGCGGAGATGAGACCCTTCAGGGCAATGCTGGGAAAGAGCAGAAGAGATAGAGTGATAAATTAACCACATAAAAGAAAGAGCAGAGGTATGTGCGATGAAAAATAAGATGGGAAAGACTCAACTGAGTTGGCTGGGACATCTAGAGGGGATGGAGGAGGAGACAGTGGCGAGGTCTTGGGAGCGGAGGCCGGGAAACAGGAGACCGAGGGGGAGGCAAGAAGGTGGAGAGACGAAGTGGAGTAGGTGCTGGCGAAACACCGCTTCCCGAACATCGTGGAACTGAGAAGAAATTGTTACATCTCGGATAAAGATGGATTGAAAGGGAAGCTACTCCAACTGACAAGCAGATAAATTCCTATCTGGGAGCTGAAGTAAGAAGTAGGTAATATATATATATATATATATATATATATATATATATATATATATATATATATATATATGTGAAATATATATATATATATATATATATATATATATATATATATATATATATATATTTATATATATATATATATACACTGTGTGTGTGTGTGTGTGTGTGTGTGTGTGTGTGTGTGTGTGTGTGTGTGTGTGTGTGTGTGTGTGTTTGCTTTTAGCTTTCTGATGATATCTTTCAAAGGAAATGTTAAACCCATATAGCATTATTTCACTTTTCTTTTCGTTATGATAAATGTACCAAAAACGTTAAGATTTGGGCTAAAAATGCTTTCTTACCACTTACAAATTTGTTTTTATAAGTTCGAATTGTTCGCTCTTTAAATGCAAAGAAAAGGTTCCTTATTGTAAATTGTAAATAGTTTTTAAAAAACTGCTTTATAATTCTTATGAATTAACTCTGAAGAACTTTAATTCTGTTTTACATTTTACCAAATCTCTTGAGCTGCTAAAGACTCAAATGTTCATAAGTGAAACAAATAATAATTAAACGAATTCTCTCTCTTTAACAAAACTATTTTTTTTAGTTCTTTACATTCAATAATTTTTACTTAATTAATTAAGACAAAATGATATAAATACTTAAATAGCTCAATTATAAGAAGTTCTTTAATGAACTTAATGAATGAAATTATTGTTACAAGTAATACTTCTACTGTTACTACTACTACTACTACTACTACTACTACTACTACTACTACTACTACTACTACTACTGATCACTACTACTACTACTACTACTAATACAACTACAACTACCATCACTACTACTACTACTACTACTACTACTACTACTACTACTACTACTACTAATAATAATAATAATAATAATAATAATAATAATAATAATAATAATAATAATAATAATAATAATAATAATAATAATAATAATAATAATAATAATAATAATAATAATAATAATAATAATAATAATAATAATAATAATAAGAAGAAGAAGAAGAAGAAGAAGAAGAAGAAGAAGAAGAAGAAGAAGAAGAAGAAGAAGAAGAAGAAGAAGAAGAAGAAGAAGAAGAAGAACTACAGAACTACAGAACACCGACTAGCAAAGACTTTACAGTCCACTCAAGGCTAGTCTGTTAAGTATTTTTGTTTATTTAATTTGTTGGATGTGTCTACTGTTTTAAAGCAAATCTGTTATGTGTTTTTGAAATAAGTATATTATTTTACCTATTTCTATGTAACATATGAGTTTGCTCACTTAGAGCAGATCTGCTTCTAAGCAACAAACATCATAATCTGTTAAGTATTTCTGTTTATTCATTGTGTTGGATGTGTCCACTGTCAATGTGACATATGAGTTTGCTCACTCAGAACAGTTTCTGTTTCTAAGCACCAAACATCATAGTGTGTTGGATGTGTCCACTGTCAATGTGACATATGAGTTTGCTCACTCAGAACAGTTTCTGTTTCTAAGCATCAAACATCATAGTGCTACAAGTGGGTGAAATTTTGTATTTGGATTATATCAAAGCTATTTACTACAGTTATTCAGTGTTATCGATTAGATCACCGTCTTAGAACAGATATGTTCTATGCGGTGAACATCAAAGCTATTTACTACAGTTATTCAGTGTGATCGATTAGGACACCGTCTTAGAAAAGATATGTTCTATGTAGTTTCTTAAGTATTATTGTTTATTTATTGTGTTGTGATCGATTTGATCACCATCTTAGAACAGATATGTTCTATGCGGTGAACATCAAATCTATTTACTACAGTTATTTAGTGTGATCGATTAGATCACCGTCTTAGAACAGATATGTTCTATGCGGAAAATATCAAAGCCATCAACTACAGCCATTCAGCGTGATCGAATAGATCACAGTCTTAGAACAGATATGTTCTATGCGGTAAACATCAAAGCCACTTACTACAGTTATTCATTACAGTTATTTGTAACAGATGTTCTATGCGGTGAACATCAAAGCTATTTATTACAGGTTAAGGCGAAAGTGCGATCGATGATATCACCATTTTAGAACGGATACTTTGCAAGCCATGAACAAGCCGTAATTCTTTTTACGATGTATTTATAACATTTTCTAAATGATTTCAATTTTTTCAGATTGATTTTACCATATTCAGGATACTACTAATTTTTGTATTTGAAATTAATTTCCGTTTTAGGGAGGGGGTGAGAACATATCCTTAAAACAGGTGTATATCTAACCTTTTCTTGAATGAATCGATGT
>JABUQX010005036.1:22500-25000 GCA_015478945.1 Trachelipus rathkii
GGTGTGAGGAGAGGAACAAGGTTGGTTGTTATACTAAGAATCAAATTAGAATGGACGTTATAAAAAATGAGTCATAAAAATAGGGCAAAAAAATCTAATTAAAATAGGTGTACGCGCCCATATATCTCTAGGGACTGGGGCCCCCCTCAGATATTTAGTTTTTATTCGCCACCCAGGGTTACATTTGTATCTATATATATATATATATATATATATATATAATATATATATATATATATATATATATATATATAATATATTATATATAATATTATAATATATATATATTATTATACATATATATGTATATATATATATATATAATATAATTATATATAATTATATTATATAATTATAATATATATTTATATATATATACATATATATATAATATATATATTATTATAGATAATATATATATATATATATATATATATACTATCTTATATATTATATATATATACTATATATATATATATATATTTGATATATATATATATATATATATATATATAATATATATATATATTATATTATGTGAAGTGAGTGAAGTGAATTTTTATAGTAATAATAATAATATCCCTAGCAATAATAATAATAATAATGATAGTGATAATAATAATAGTAATGATAATAATGAGGATAATAATAATAATGATAATGATGATAGTAACGATAATGATAGTAGTAGTGTTAATGGTAATGTTGATGATAATAATGTGATTAATAATTTGATAGTGAAAATATGATGATGGAGTAATAAATGGTGATATTATTTCTATATGTGTATATATTAAAATAAAAATTTTTTTTTATAGTATTTTATATTTATTTAAATAAAAGCGCCCGATAGCAGTGTTAGAGGCATAGCCAAATAAAGCGAGGGTTCCAGGTTCGCAACTAGTCGGGTGGGAGAATGTGAGCTATCTTGCCATGGCTTGCCTTCGCCCTGCTCGACGTTAATGCGAGGCACATACCTCCTCCTTGATTAGCGGCTCTGGCCGCGTGAGTGACGGTGTTTATGCTCTGTAAATAACACACACTATATCATATATTATATATATATATTATATATATATATATATATATATATATATATATATATATAAATATATATATATTATATATATATATATATTAATATATAGTATATATAATATATATATATATTATATATATTATATATAATATGCATATATATATATATAATATATATTATAATATATATATATATATATATATATAATAGTATATATATATACTATATATATATTTATATATAAAATATATATATATATATAATATATTATATATTACTATATATATATATATATATATAAGATATAATAATAATAATTAATAGATAAAAGTGTTTAATAGTATGATATAATAATAGATTTAAAAGATAGGTTTAGAGCAATAATAGATAGAAACAGGGTCAATGCAGGGGATGTACTGTTGAGGCAATTAGGAATTGAATAAAAAAGGCAGTAAGGGTTATGCTATGAATAAGGGAGTGGAGGAAAAGGAGTTGTTCAGAGGGGGATTCAGCTGTTTGATGAGGAGCCGTTCCAAGATTTTGCCAGCCGGCATCAGTAGTCGCCGATCTAAGAATGTCGAAGTCAGAAAAAGGAGAGGATGATTAGAGAGTTATGTACTTGAGTGTGGATGGAGGAATGTTCAAGGGATAGAGAAGGAGGGTTAGCGCAGAAAGACGTGCCCATATGCTTATGAATCCTCACTTTTAATTGGAGATCGGTTTGACCTACATGACAAGTATTACAACTTGCGAATTTAAAAACATAAGCAACCGAGGATGCGCAATATAGTGGGTGCACGCGTTTCTTATTTCATCAGGAGTGGAAATAAGAGGGATGTTTCCGAGAGGGTAGCGAGATCTTTGGGTCTCGAATTTGGATTTCGTAAGTGTGCGTCGGTTGGTCTCCGTTGGCTGGGTAAGACCAAGAAGTTCGTGCACGACCTCAGACCATTCGAGGTCGAGGGCACTGAACTACCGACGATGAACTCGACAGGTGTTTATAAATACCTAGGAGTTAAGGTCTCGTCTTCTGGTGTGGCAAAATGGTCTTTGGGGGACTTGAGGGACAAGCTGAGGAAACTCTCCTCGGCTTACCTCAAGCCGCAACAGAAGTTGTTTCTTCTCAAACACTTCTTGTTACCCAAATACACTTGTCGTCTCAGGACGCTTCGTGAAGCCGACAGAATGGTTCGGGCTGAGCTGAGGAAGTTCATGAAACTACCCTCGGACACTCCGGTTCCCATGTTCAGTCAACCACCCCATAAGGGTGGACTTGGGATCCCGGAGTTTGAGCAGACCATGTGCTCCCAGCTTGAATCATTGAAAGCAGAGATGGAGCGACAGGGTGGCGTTTGGGCCCTGGCCGCTTCAGCTGTCAAAATACCGACCTCTACTAGAGAGAGGCGACTCCAAGTTGTGGAGTTTAGAGATGGCCTTGGTCTGGCGGGTGCCAAAAAGCAG
>JABUQX010005036.1:30000-32500 GCA_015478945.1 Trachelipus rathkii
TAGAATAGAACCGGAAAGATCTTAGCCGAGAGGCCAAATTTCTGAAGTAAAGAGGAGCAAGAATTGAAATGAATTGAAGAATGAATGGTGAGTCATCAGGATATGAGTGGCTAGAGTTAGATGTGCGGGTGAGAAGATCATTAATGAAAAGCAAGAATAAAGCAGAAGATAAGACAGAACCCTGAGGAACAGCACTATTGACAGAAAAACGAAGAAGAAATCGCCCAATCAACATCAACCAATATTGAGCGATTTGAAAGAAAGCTAGACATAAGTAAGCAAAGCAGAAGGAAGGAAATCCAAAGGAGGGGAGCTTGAGAGTAAGTGACGCGTTTCCAATACCCGGTAAATGCTTTGGATTGTCAGCGCGCAAGCCGCCCAAGGATCCCCCAGTAGTTCCTAAGGGCGGAAAACCATAAATCGGTTAGATAGGAAAGTATATCGCCAGTAGGCCTCAAGCGCCCAAAGCCGTACTAGCGATCGAAAAGAAAGGATTCCAAATGATCTAAGAAGTGAGAGTTGAGAAGGGTTTCAAAGATCTTAGATAAAATACAAGTGAGAGCTACATAGGACGATAGTTGGAGGATCGGAGCTGCTTAATTTTTTTTTCGGAATAGGTTTTGGGGGGACCCCCCCCCCCCGGGGTTTTAAATGCCGTGCTTCCAACACTGAGGGAAAGTACTAGTATTGAGACATAGATAATACAGTTGAACGAGGGGCGGGGCCAGCACGGAGGCGAGGCACACTCCCTCAAAACTCGGGGAGGAATGCCATCCGGACCAAACGCCTTCTTTACGTCCATAGATTTCAGGAGACTATGCACCCGATCAAATGTAATCATAGGCAAAGATATAGGACACCTGAGAGGAGAAGGAGGAGGAAGGGGAATCCCAAGTTTGTCAGGGCTGAGTGCGAGAAAATATTGAGGCCGAAGAGGATTGGCGCATTTCAGTGGTGTATTAGAAACACAGAACCATGAGAGCCGAAAAGAGGAGGGATGGCAGATTTTCAGAAGTTGCTAGAGATATTTTTGGCAAGAGAACAGAAAGATTTGTCAGTAGGAGAATCAAGGAGGTCAGCTCACTTTCGTTTAATGAAAGTCTGCTTTGCTCGTTGAAGAGTATCCCTGCAACGATTTCTAGCTGAATGAAAATTAGCAAGAGTGATAGGAGAATGAGAATTTTTCCACCCCGATACGCGCTGTCTCTAGCCTGAATGGCCAGAGAACAGGTACGATCGAACAATGGATTTATGAAGGAAGAGAAAGATTTAATCGAAGAAGGAATGAACCTCCTCATCCCATCAACGATTACATTCTCACCTTATCGACAGAGCCGAAGTGTCCTTCAGAGTCCCAATAAGGCAGTCACTTAATTATAGTTAGCGTAGAAGCGACGCAAGGTCCCCCAATCGGTCCGATCAAAGGGGCAGAAAAATCGCAAAGGGCGGGATGGAGCTGTTGGAGAGAAAGTATTAAAATTAAGAGATATAAGGTTGTGGTCAGATTTACCAATAAGAGTGAAGGTGGTGTATTCATAGAAAGAAGGACTAGGGGTGAAACATAGGTCAAGTGTGTTCAAGAATTGGTTGGGAAAGATCCATAATGTGTGTAGGTTCTTTAATATTAGTTGTTCCAGATCGCTGAGAATGCTGAATGATTGGGCCTCCTCCCCACCTAAATCAGTACAAAGAGGGAACAGCCCAACCATTCAGTGTGTGTACAATTTGAAATCACCATAAATAGGGACCTCAGTAAATTTTGGATGAGAATGATATAATAGTCTCGTAAGAAGTAAGTAAGATATTCAAAAAGGCGTGAAAATCTGTTCTGTTAGGAGAACAGTAGCATAAGCACAAGATTATTGTAGTAGAAGGAAAGATTTTAAGCCACAATAACATCGAAATTAAGAGATTCCGAGATTCTCGAGGCCGTGTTTACGGAGTGTTAGTGTTCCACATGGGTAACATGCTCCAGCCCTTCAGACGGAAATTATGAAATAAGTTACAGTTGGATATATTATTAAATGAGTTAGAGGATGAATTCTTAGCCATCTGGGTCTCAGACAAAAGCAAAAGATTAGGTTAGAGTTAGAGAGATGGTATTCCACGGATGCAGAATTAGAATGTAAGTCACGGATGTTGGTAAAGTCAACAGAAAGCCCGCGTCTGTGCAAATCGGTCATCATACACGCACACACAGCAACCACAAAACAAACAACAGGCTCGTCATGCAGACTTAACAAGGTGAAATCAGGATAAAATTGTTCGTACGCTAAAACCTAAATTTAAAACCTGAAATTTTAAAACGCTAAAACCGTACTTTATAGTAAAATCTAGAAAAAAAAGAAAAAAAAGAAAAAAAAAATATATACTATTAATCAACATAAACGTAAAAGCTAAATGTGTATAAATTAAAATAATAGTTACTCAAATTGGTAAATGTTACGCTAAAAACAAAAGTAAATACTTAAGTTAGAAAGTAGACAAAGAAAAAATATAA
>JABUQX010005036.1:35000-37500 GCA_015478945.1 Trachelipus rathkii
GAGGAATGCGAGAGCAGTTCAACTCCCCTGAAGCATCTGCCGCCGTAGTACCTATAGAATAAGGGAAGAGCGCCAACGTTGCCAACGTCACGTCGCAGAGTTAGAGGGTCAAGAGAGTTTGAAAGTGGGGGACAGTTTATTAGTCTCTTAGCTTTTAGACTCAACCCTATCCAATAGAAGGGTTGAGCCGGAGCCCCCCAAATGTGAGAACAGAACTCCATACAAGGGCGAATAAGCCCTTAATATAACTGAGTAGCTGTGCAGAAGGAAAAAAATTCCCGCAACCTGAACAGAACTCCCGGCTTCTTTGACCACCTTAGCAACCATAGAAATATGAGGTTTCCGCAAGATAATTTTGTTTCTTAAATGTTAAGACGCAAGAAATGTTTTTGTTATTCACAGGAGAGAAGTTAGAGCCGTCGAAAGAAATAGGAAAGTTGGGGAGGTGTTTTTTGAGAGGGACATATGTGGGAAGTTGAGTTTTAAATAGTTGAATTTTTAACAAGGTTTGGCGGTGACCCCACGGGAAAGTGCATCCAGATCGGCAAGAGATAGAATCGGAAAGCTGAAGATGAGAGGCGCAACTCTGGAAGCAAAAGAGGGAGCAGATTTGATGAGTTTTGAAGATGGAGAGTTGAGTCTCGGAAATAAGAGTGAACAGAGTTTGGAAGTACAGCTGAAGAGATCGTTGAAATGAAAAGTAGGAATAAAGTTGGAGATAGAACAGAACCTTGCGGTGAACAACCAAAGTTTTAACAGAAAGGAGGAAAAGAGACGCTCCATCAAACTAAGAGCTGATATGGAGCGATCAGAGAAAACTAGACCAAGAGTAAGCAAGAGAAGGAGAAACTTTCCAAAGGCAGGGAGGCTTAGAGAAGCAGTGACGCACCGTGCCAAAACCGGTCAAAGGCCTTGGATATGTCAAGCGCGCCACCACGCAAGACTTCCCATGATCCCTAAGGGCAGAAGACCATCAAATCAGTTAGATAGGAAAGTATGTCCACAGTTTGAAACCTCGAACGACGAAAAGCCATACTGGTTGATCTGAAAGAAGAGGAATGAGACTCCAGATGAATCCAGGAAATGAGAGTTAAGAAGAGTTTTAAAAGATTTTAGAGTAGAATACACGGTGGCGCTATAGGGCGAATTAGTTAGAAAGGATCAGAGCGGCTAACCTTTTTTTCGGGATCGGTTGGACTCATATTGCGCGCTTTCCAGCATTACGGAAAAGAATTAGTATAAAGGCAAAGAGAATAGAGTAAATCAAGGACAGGCGTCAGGCACAATCCCTCACTCCCTCAAAACACGGGGAGGAATGCCATCCAGGCCACAAGCCTTCCTGACGTTCATAGAACTCAGGAATCCATGCACACGACACTCATGTGTAATTACCACTATTACAGGTAAAAGACCTGGGAAACCTGAAGAGGAGAAGGAGGTAGGAGGAGGGATTGCCAGAAATCGTCCAGGGTAGAATTAGATGAAAAAGGAGGCCGAAGAGATTGGCCTTATCAGAATGAGCGTTAGATAAAAATCCATGCAGGAGGAAAAAGGAGGAGAAAATACAGATTTATGGAAGTTGTTTTGAGATGCTTATGGCAAGAGGCCAGAATTTTTTATCAGTAGGAGAACCAAAGAAGGTCAGCGCACTTTCTTTTAGTGAAAGCACGCTTAGCCTGTCGAAAAATATCCCTTGCAACGATTCCGGGCAGAATAAAATTTAGTAAGAGTGATAGGAGAACACGAGAGTTTTTCCATGCCCAGATACGCAGTTAATGTCCCTCTCTCCTGAATGGGCGCTGAGAACAGCTCATCGAACCTGGATTTTTGGGGCGAGAAAGATTTAAGTTGAAGATGGGAAATGACACCTGCTCAATTTCCCATCAGTGATCTACGCACCCCCACCTTTTCAGCGGCGACCGAAGCATCCCAAGTGTCAAAACAAGAGTCTATTGCGAAAATAGTATACAGTAAAATCTACTTAATGATCCCCGGTTAGCCCTAATTAAAGTGCCGAAGTTATTACGTTTTGGGGCATGGAGGAGCTGGCTGAAGAAAAAGTATTATAGGTTTTAAAGAACTTAGATTTTGGTCAAGAGTTACCAATAGTGAAGGAGAAATGGTGTATTTAAAACGAGAAGGAGTAGTGGTGAAATAAGGTCAAGCGTAATTCAAGAACTTGGTTAGGACGATCTGGAATATGTGTTGGTTCCTTAATTAACTGTTCCAGATTGTTGAGGATATTGAATGTATATGGCCTACTCCCACTAGCAAAATAAATATGGGGAGGAGCCCCAAACCACTCAGTGTGGTGGTAACATCGTTGAAATCCCTAAATAGAGGACCTCAGCATTTGAATGGGAAGAAGTAACAGTCTCATGAGAAGTGTAAGATAGTCAAAAAAGAACGTGAAAATCTGTTCCCATTAGGGAGCAGTAGCAAGAAAGCACAAGAAATTAATGATAGTAGTAGGCGAGAAATGATTTTTAGCCACAGAACA